>JASCZW010007592.1:0-77950 GCA_034211315.2 Aedes japonicus
GTCACTCTAATAAATTTAAAAAAAAAAACCTTGAGTCGGAGATCCATTCGCTAAAATTTAACTCCTCCAATTAGCTTTACCAGCTACGGGATAGTTGACCGAAACACTTTGTGAGGACAATTTGCAGATCCCTAAATTTGTTTTGTAAGTCTAAGTTTAAATTCCACTGCAATTGCCTAGTGAGTTCTCTTAAGTTATCTTAAATGTCATTTAGACTTTCTCGATAGTTCAATATTAATGTGTCTAGATGTTCCGAAAGTCCGCTGGTGTCTTTTTTTCCAAAGGCTCCACGTCTTTAAATAGTTATCCCTTCTAAAACTGGAAGCCATCTAGATGTACTCAAGACATGTTCTGGAAATTTCCTGAGGTTGCTTTGAACATCTTCTGTACTTGTTCAAAAAATCCATGGCCATCACTCTGTTCTGAATGCCCTCTATAAATGCCTCTGAATTTACTATGAAAAATGAAAAATTTCAATGTTATCTGGGTTAACTTTGGAACTTATGGTTCCCTTGCTTTTGGAAGTTGGATGTTTTGGAAGTTTCCTAAACATACTTTGAACAGTTTCTGTTCTAGAAGTTCATTCACTTCTGCAAAATGTCCACTGGACTTAACCTGAAAGCTTTTCGTACTTTTCCTGGAAGTTTTCCTTATTTTCCTTGAAAATTATGTGCACATGCCATGGAAGCGTGTTTGACTTGTCCTTAAAAACACTGAGCTTATTCTGGAAGTGCTCTGGACTTGTCATAGGAAATCTCTGGACATGTATTGGACGTCCCTTATTTCTGGAAATGCTCTTTTTTCCTATATTTTTTTCCCTGAGCTTTCCCTACAAATCCTTCTGAGTAGATCTTATTCAGGGTTTATCGTACAACATGTTTCGGTAATCTTACCTTTATACCCGGAATATTTGTGTCTAAAACCAATATGTACGTTTTAAAAGTAGCACAAAAAACATCTAGTTGTTTTTGACAGTGTTGCCAAACATGGTGTTATTTTATTTAAAAAATAATCTGTTTCTTTTGTGATATGAGTACAATTTGGTTTTGTAAATTGCAATGATGAACAAAAAATTCCTTGTACATGTTCCGTACTAGTCGCTCTGAACATAAACTCCCCTTAAACTATCAAGTGTTAAGGAACTGTTTGAAACTGATTCAAATTTGATAACATCGCATACTTTGCACTATTCTGACGCTTCACGATTTATCCTGCTGATAAAATTCGTATCTTCTCACTAATTAAAATTTGGTGCAAGTCTGTGAAAGTCGAATAAACGTTTGCACTTTTCTACTGGCTCATCTTGGATATCGAATTGTTTTTTTTTTCGAAAGTTTTAGAGCTTGTCATGCAACTTCTTCGAAATAGTTTTCTGAGCTTGCCCTGCCAGAATTATCTGAAACCGATATTCTGATTAAATCACTTACTGTTTCTTGGCAGGTTTACGAATTTATCTTAGGTTGTGAAAGAACCTTTTTCAAGAACCCTAATTTTCTGCTTCTAGATTTAGCAAAAATTAACGGGATATTTCATGTAAATTTAAGCCAGATAACGCCTGCATCCAGCCTGTGGTATGCAATATTCTTAACTGAGTTAGACTGAGAAAGCCGCCTTCATAACTATTTCCTATTCGACGGCGTCGGTAGTGTAGTGTTGTCTCTCAACCCAGGTGGTCTGGTATCAATTCCAGTCGAAGCCTTTTGGATTTTATGAGTCGAAAAATATCTGATCACGTCTTCCATTGAAAGAGAAGCAATGCCGGTGATGGGTTTGATATGTTGAGTCCACGTCGTTATCGTGGTGTGACGAACCAGCTACCGGCTCAAAGTCACGTAAAATGAAATATCAATAACTATTGCCAATTATTTTGAGTCACACCTTCATCAAATATGTGCGTTAAATATCGCAGCATTTTTTATCAAATTTCAATGTTTAACCTGTTCTAGAAATCTCAATAGTAAGACAAATTGTTACTAAGTCTGAATTCCAAGAACAGCTTACCTACTAACAATGTACAACGGACAGTATAGTAAATTACTTTTGATAAACATAAATTCATTTTATGAAAATTTTCCAAAAGTTGCTCCTAGGAAAACTTTTTTTTTAATTTTTTGTCCACGTTGTTCTTACCCCTAAAACAATGGCTTTTTTTTTACCAAATTTTACCATCGGAATTAAAAATAATTGAAAATAGTGTGTTTTGGGATTTTGAGTTTTAAGTTATAATATTTATTTTTACGTGTAAACAATATATTTTTTTCAGTGTATATATTTTTTTATTAACATTTTGATTCCCTACCATTTCTTCTGAGACACTTTTTTTCTAAAACGAACGATTTCCGAGTAGTTGTTTTCCTAAATCACATAAGCCCTTCTCAAAAGTCACTCTTGCGTCCAAACAACATATCCTTCTGTAAAAATACGTATTCTGTTATACTGAATGTGTTTACGAAATTTCTTCCAAAACCAAGCGACTCGTGTCCACTATCGCCTGGAACTGCTTTATGATATGTGATCTTCCATTAGGGAGGTTCACTCATTTTCCATTAGGGTAGTCCTTTTTGTTGAAAAATTGTTTTTTTTTTTTAATTAGGATTTGAATGGATTGTTAAAGAAAAAAGTATTGAAACATCTCTTATATAATCGTAAACCATTATCTAAACAGTATGTGATATCTCATAAGGGTGGCTCACTTATTCACCAAAAAATTGCCAAAAATTTCATTTTTTTTTCGTGATATTTCATTTTTATTTTCATTAAGTTCCTTAACAAATTGCAAATTTGAATAAAATAGTTAAGACAATAAAAACATCTCCTATGTTATCGTAGGTCATTGTTAACATTTAATATGTGATGTGATGTGATCAGGGTGTTTGAATTGCTTTTCAAAACAAAAATTAAGAACTTGAATGGGAGTCAAGTAATTCAATTTGTGTGTAGTCAAATAATTCAAAAGTGCATGTACATCATTTGAAAGTTTAAAATTTGTATAAATATCATTTTTGTCTTTTATGAAATCTTAATTTTTTATGTGAGAAAAGTGAGACCTTCACTATGGTATGAATGGACAAATTTTGCTTTAACTTTTTATTTCAATTTGAATTTGGAATCTTTGCAGGGACGACTTTTAGGGTATAAAATGACGCACATTTTGAATATACAAGATAGTTGCTAGTAATCATAGAAAAAAAGTTGTGGGGGTTGAAGTGTAAAAAAATACGCTTTGCAAGATATCTTATTCCCTTATTTGCACATATTTACAAACACAGAGTACCTGAACTGAAAGAACAAACTTCCATCTACAAGATCTATGTAAAATTATGTGTACCCTTTTGTCCCCTTTAGAAAAACTCGTTTAAAATTGGTAGTTTTGCATTTTTTATGCATAATTTTCGATCAGCAGCATCAACAATTATTATCGAAGAGCGTAACAACGCGAGTTTTTTTTATGAAAATGTTTATATTTTTATATTAATCCATCTCCGTTTATTTCTTAACATTTATATCACAGACAAACATACATATTACATTGAGCATTTTGCACTACAAATCATCGTCATTTAAAGAAAAACTACCGCCATCTGTTGAGCATCTGTTGGGTCCTCCCTTAGCTCAGTCGGTAAAGGCGCAGCTACAAAGCAACACCATGCTGGAGGTGGCTGGGTTCGATTCCCGGTCTGGTTTAGGAATTTTTCGTTAAGGAAAACGTCTCAACTCCCTGGGCATAGCGTATGATTGTACTTGCCACACAATCATACTAATGCAAAAATGGTAACTGGCATCTAAAGCTTTCAATTAATAACTGTGGAAGTACATTAAGAACACTAAGTTGTGAGCAAGCAATAAGCTAATTGTTGAAGAGAGACCAGAATATAAGCTAATTGTGAAAGCAATAAGCTTGAAATGCTAAAGAAGAAGAAGATCTTTTGAGCACACTGTGATGGATGATTAAGCTGAACAGATGGCGGTAGTGTGTTAACGTTAAACGTAAGATTATTCGATCAGAAAAACTGTTATCATACGATACGTAGATGAGATAGAAGTTAAATTTCTTCAGCAAAGCTTCATTAAATTAAAATATCTACAATTCTGAGGATGCAAAAAATCCTCTAAATCATGAGAATAAAAAGTTGAGATTTTTATTATAAACAGAAAAGGACCACCCTAGTCACAGCTCAAACCAAAAGATAGATCTAATTTTTTAAATTAAATCCTTCGAAGACATCATCTAAGTTAATGGTTTTCGAGTTATCGATTTTTGTCGCGAAATTTGTCCATTCGTACCATAGTGCCTTGTAAAGGAAATCTTTAATCTAGGTCCGATGATTCGGCCCTGTAAGTAGGGTAACATTCGAATTCGATGATCATCGAACACGACACTTTCCAACACACACAGAGTACCAATCCTCAGGTGTCTTTCTTCTCTGAATAATGTTCACATATCACAGCAATCTCGACAACTTCCACTTTTCGCATCAATTTGTATGACAAATCACCTGACTCATGTGCAAATTCTCGATAAACAAACAATCAAACCATCATCGAGTGAATCGCTCCTATGTGTATGAACAAACAAGCTCCACCGAGGCATCTCCGTCTGGATTGATACCAAGCTGATCCGTTGTGAAAAGAAGACAAAGTGAATCAGTAGTGAATTTAACGATCCTTTTGAACATCCCACTAGCTTTTAACCAAGGTCATCAATTAAACCGGTGGAATAAACAAAAACCACAAGAAACCCATAATGCAAGCAAAAACAGCAGTAACAAGTGGCATAGTGAACCAACGAAATCAAGAGAGAAGAAAAAACGATCATTACTGCTGAAGGGCACGTCTTTCCCGCAGTCCACCTAGTGCGATCGAACGTGAAAAATAATTGAATAATCGACAACCACGACTGCCATCAGGGCGTGCTGCGGTGCGCGGTGAGCCCCATTACCTTCCTCCATCATGTGACGCGGATCGCCACTGTGCTGTATCTGTGCGCGCGCGAGTAAGTCGAAAACTTAGCACCACTCCCCACCCCGGGTGATCCGACTCCGAAGCATGACGTCGACGACAACGACCAGCAGCTCGAGTGTTTCAGTTTGCGCCAACGCTAGCCGTGACGCTTCATCGTCTACAGCAACAACATCGGCATCGGTTCCTAGCGGCAGCGATGAAGAAAGCATCGCTGTCTACTCAATCGATTCGCTGTCATTGAAAACGGCGACCGGCGCAATCAACGGCGTTGCAGAAGATGCCTACAATACTCTCTTCACCAGGAAACTATCCGCGTCGGATCAGCTCAACAGCACTCCGATCGATTCGCTGGATGTCAGCAGCCTCTGCGAATACAGCGGTGGTATGTTGAGTCCTGCCATCACATTGCCGCCACCGTCCATTTCCAGCCACCCGAGCGATTCTAGCTACGGTTTCCATAATACCTATGCCGTGCTGGAACGACAACTGGCGAGCAAAGCATCCGCCGCTCGGCAACTTCGCGAGTTCCTACAGTACAATGACCTCAACAAAACGCCAGTATTTTGCGATGCGTCTCCGTTGGTGATGGACCGCGATCAAAGTGCAAATTATCTAAGTAGTATTAGCGAAGAGAGCGAATCGTTGTCCTCGCGGCGTTCGTCGTCCACCATTCAGTGCCCGGACGATAGAGAAGAGGAAGAGAAGCCCAGCTTTCTAGAACTGGAACTGGAAGCATCCAGTCGGTTGAGAAAGATTCGGGAGCGTCTTGGGGGTAGTTTGCTGTCGATTGATGGAGCTGCTGGTGGCGAGGAGAAAGCGGTTGAATCCCCACTGGTGGAGGCATTGTATGGGATCAGTGCTGAGAGTTTGGCAAGAGCAGCTGCCAACCGGGAACATCCCAATCCGGATGTGTTTCTGGCTGTCGGAGGTTCGGAAGATGATAAGAGCAGTCAATCCGGAGAGTATCCGGAGTATATCTATCACGTGGCGAAGGGCAACGATGGGCGAATGTACTTAAAGGTGGTGCGGAGCTTACTGCTCGATAAAGGTAAGTTAGTTGTTAGTCTAGAAAAATAGACGCCCTACTTGTTTCTAATTCCGAACCGGGTAGGGTTTCCTGTTTTGAGAGAAAGTCAATAGAAAATGGGCGGGGACATGCACACTCAGTTCAATGGGTGTGAGATGTGAGAAAATCCCAATTAATTATCCCATCAACCGATGTCGCCACCAAGCGGTCGAGATGCGGAGTGAGATGCAATTATTCAATGCCTAGGGGAGAATCGAATGGTGACCGAGCATCAGATTTCCTTTTAATCACCATCAATATGTTGATCCACTTTAACGGTCATCGTCGTTGACGTTGGTCGATTGTTTAAACTTTATTGGGTACTAGAAAAGTAAAGACGGGGAATAGATTTTCTTATATTGATTAGCTAACAAGGCCGCTTTGGACTATTTAATGTCTATTTTCAGCGATTGGTTTATTTTGCAATTAAATTTTCGATTATGCAAAACAGCATCTGCTCGGGAAGGTTTCCAATTGTTCCCAAAGGAAATCACGCAGAGCCGCAGGGAAAATGCATTTCACCAAATTACGGAATTTTATGATTGAGCTTTTTAATTAATCAAATTGCATGGTCGTTAATTTTGTATTAATGTTTACTTTTCTTTTCTTTTTTCAGGTGAGTACTCAGTTCAAAAAGGCTGTATTTGAATCACATTTGATTGGTATGTAAGTATTCATGATCAATAGGGAGACGATGAAAATCAACTTTTCGAATTTTCAAAGATGGTAGTTCTCAAAAGTTTCGTCTCCTCGAAAAAAGTTCTCATGCTAAGTTTTAGCTCAATCGGACTTCGTTAAGTGGACCCATGAAACGGTCATAGTTTGACTTTTTTTGACCCATGAAAAATCTCACAAAGGGGTGGTACATTTCCGTAATCGATTTTTTTTTTCGAGGTAAAATGAATTAGAAATGCATGAAAGGTCGAGCTCTGGTAGCATCCCGAAATTTATTTTCTTGAAAAAATCGGCCTTCTGGGACAATTTTCGAGTTGTGGTCCCAGAACTTGAAATTTGAGGGAGAATTGAATTTGAAATGAGAAATTTAATATATTTTATCCCTTAATCTGAGCTCTTTAATACAAAGGCCAGCTATCAAGATCAAAATTATGTATTCATATTTTATTGTCTCCTGCTCGGGATATCCTATATCGTCCCTGCAACTGATAGCATATTGAGCGGTTCCACGCCAAATCAATGACAAAACTTTAGTATTTTAGATCTTGCCGAAACTTTGCAAACGTGTTCGTAATAACAATATAAGTATTTTGGCATGAGGAGCGGTCGTTTTGATACCAAAGTAACTTTTGGCAAGAGCTTAGGTGTTTTTGATACAACAGTTTTAGAAAAGCGGTCATCGGTAATCGTTCGGTTTATGGAAAAGTTGGCAGGGAATCAAAATGTCCATAAAAAATATGTACACTGAAAAAAAATGTTTTACATGAAAAAATCATAATTCAAATTTAAAACCACGCTATTCAAAAAAAAATAATATCAATGGAAAAATTTGGTGATAAAACCCATTGTTTGAGAGGTAAAAACAACATGGAAAAAATTGTTATAAAAGTTTTCCTTAAAGCAACTTTTGAAATATTTTCATAATATAATTTTCGTTTATAAACTACTTTTAAGTGCCACAATATGATTCTACATAAAATTTTCTAATCGAAATTTGCATATTAATGATCTCCCTAAAGATAACCGTTTTCGAGATATTTTGAATTTTGAATTTAATTTCATGAGTGGCTGAAAACTGAAGAAACACACCCTTTTCATAAGTTTTTCAAGATTTGTCATCTTTAAAACTTTGTTCGTTTCAACAAACATATACACTCAGATTATTTTACAGAAATCTGTAAAAGTTTACCGAATTTCGACCGCGGAACGTTTTACGGATTTCGGTAAAATTTAGAAATTAAGAGATTACTTCATCATTATTGTTATTAATCCCACGACGGTTTGGTCGATTCGATAAGTAAATCCAGTTTTTGGTTATCCTTAATAGTTGTTTTGATGTAACTTTTAGTTAAATGTACACAATAATCTGAAAAAGGATAAAAATATGGCTGTCTCCGTGAATGTGAAAACTGCACAAAAATCGAAGATTTCGAACAATAGATGCTAAAAGATCTAGAAAACCTCAACTTGATTGAAATTTGTTATGAGAAATGGATGTCTACTGTAGGTGCGGTATAGAAACCATAGCTAAATCAGTGTATGAATTTGTGTCATACTTAAGTGAAAAATTAAAAAAAATTGGAAACTCATATTTTCATGTAAAAAACAGCAGTTTTGATTTCTTAAAGATAAAAAGAAAACGAAGTTGTCATAATATGTGATTTTAATGAAAATTATTCTTTTGTTGTTCAGGATGAAGTTCAAAGCCATCATTCGAACAATGATCAAGTCGCATTTCATCCTTTTGATGTATATTTCAAAGATAAAAGAGAATTCCAAAATTTGAGTTTTGTTGTTGTGTCTGAAGTCATGATAAAAGGGGGATACGGTCAAAATTTGGTCAATATCAACTTGACGTATTTCTTTCAGTTTTGCATTTAAAAAACCTGAACACCCCTCATTTTGAAGGTGTGTGTGTGTGTAGAATGTTGCTCCTATTTTGATTTTGGAATTCACTCTTCAGTTGTCAAAATGCCGTCCAAGCAAGAAGAGCAGCGTATCAAAATTTTGCTCGCGCATCGCGAAAATCCGAGCTACTCGCACGCAAAGTTGGCAAAATCGCTAAAAGTTGCCAAATCAACCGTTACAAATGTAATTAAAGTGTTTGGGGAACGTTTGTCGACAGCCAGGAAGTCTGGATCGGGGGGAAATCGAAAACCGGAAGCCGCTGAGACGACAAAGAGAGTTGCCGGTAGATTCAAGCGAAACCCTAACCTATATCTGCGAGATGCCGCAAATGAGCTGGGTGTATCGTCTACAACCGTGCATCAGAGCCAAAAAACGAGCCGGACTATCGACTTACAAGAAGGTAGTGACTCCAAATCGCGATGATAAACAAAATACGACGGCCAAAGCGCGATCCCGGAGGCTGTAGCACGACGATGCTGACGAAGTTTGACTGCGTGGTAATGGACGACGAAACCTACGTCAAAGCCGACTACAAGCAGCTTCCGGGACAGGAGTTTTATACGGCAAAGGAAGGGAAAGGTAGCAGATATTTTCAAGCACACGAAACTGTCAAAGTTCGCAAAGAAATATCTGGTTTGGCAAGCCATCTGTACCTGTGGCTTGAAAAGCAGCATTTTCATAGCTTCCGAGACTGTCAACCAAGAAATTTACGTGAAAGAGTGTTTGAATAAACGTCTGCTGCCTTTCCTGAAGAAACACGGTTGTTCCGTACTGTTTTGGCCGGATTTGGCATCTTGCCATTACGGTAAAAAGGCCATGGAGTGGTACGCCACCAACAACGTGCAGGTGGTTCCCAAGGACAAGAACCCTCCCAACACGCCAGAGCTCCGCCCAATTGAGAAATACTGGGCTATTGTCAAGCGGAACCTAAAGAAGACCAAAAAAACTGCTAAGGACGAGCAGCAGTTCAAGGCAAACTGGCTTTCTGCGGCGAAGAAGGTGGACAAGGTGGCTGTACAAAATCTGATGGCAGGGGTCAAGCGTAAGGCCCGGCAATTCGGATTTGGAAAAGCGGAAGCCTAACTGAATATTTTTTCCTGAATTTTATACTAATTGAACTTGAAAAAGAAATTTAATTTGATTTTTTAAATAAAAGATTTCACCGATTTACACGCGTTTTCCCTTGACCAAATTTTGACCGTATCACCCTTTACAAGAGTTTGCATACCAAAATACATTCTGTTATTTTGGCAGTTTATTCAGTCAAATTGATAATATATTCAGGTATCAAACAATGATGCCCTGGTACAAAAAAAAAACATACAAAAATAAACAAAAAAAATATTCGTTGTGTATTATAATAAAAGCTTGTTTTCCAATCACTGCAAACATCTTGATAACAAATCCTTATAAATAGTTAATTTAAATAAATAGTTTGAAATTATGTTATCAATTTCAAATCACATTCCAACGCTAATATCTAAAATAATTCTTTTGATAAAAAGGATAATTTCTTGTTCAAATATGCTGGTATTTTTATAGTTTTGTATTCAACTAGTAACGTTCGTCAAAAATTGTATATTGAACATGATAGCATATGATAACAACATAAGTCAATGGCGATAACTTAATTTGTTATGCGATAACAGCAGAAATTAAAACGATATCTGGGATAACAGAACTTGTTACTGATATCATACCAGCTTTTTATTTTTCTTTGCAAAGGTGGTATGCTTTTATCGTGAGTTATTCAAATTTTTAAATTTTTGGTAAGATCTTTCCTCATTTTTATTGCTAACATGTATTTTATACTAATGCATACTAATGCAAAAATGGTACCTGGCATCGAAAGCTCTCAATTAATAACTGTGGAAGTGCATCTAGAACACTAAGTTGAGAGCAAGCAATAAGCTAATTGTGAAATCAATAAGCTTGAAATGCTAAAGAAGAAGAAGAAGAATGTATTTTTTTAAAAAAACGGTACAAATTTGCAATATGGCATGCTCCCGTAACGCACCCGAATCGTTACGATTATTCTGCTGAGCGGGAATCATGAATCGGAATCATGACTTGATGAGTCACTGCTCCTCAAATCATGATGGATGAATTCTGAAAATCATGACCTTAGCTCATTATAGTGGATGCGCATAGTTTATGATTCCGGTTCTTTTAGGGCCATAAATCCAATCATGCTTTTTGAATTTTGATCCATGAAACTGGGTGCGACTTTTTCAAGTGTCATAAAATAAAATCATGTTATTGGCATTGTGAATCATGAAAGCCGGTAGACAAAATTAAATTATAATGTTGCATATGAAACTTCCTTGGCACTACCAAAACCTTGAGGAATTTCAACTTCAACTACCAGGTTCCTGGGCCGGTCTGGTTCTTTACCATTTTGGAAAGAGAGACACTAGTGTTGCCAGATCAGTAGTAATGCAGCTCAAAGGTGCTCTTAAGTCTTAAGTTTCTCTAGTACTTCTTATCGATGAACATTATAATTTGGAAATGGTGATCAATGGTTTGTATTTGTAAGTATTTGCAAATAGTCGAAATGCTGCATTGGACCATATAAACTCAGTTGAAAAAGCTAAAATAGTTTATTAACGAAAATCAGCACACTTTTGGCAGGCATTACCACTCAGGGGAACTATTCCATTAATCTCATGATCCATTATTCATTCCTTTTCGGAAATGTATGTTTGATGTATGAATAACTTGAATAAAAGTAAGTAATGAGATAGCTATGCGTAAATGTTTTGTTTTCGAATAGCACTAATCGAAGGGTGATGAGATTGGTAACCCTAGATACTATACTTTTAGCGAGGTCTTTTATGGTGAGGCGTTTTTGATAAAGATAATTCTAGATACACTGTTTTGAAGGAAAATGCAGTTTTAGAGTACGCATCGGTAATGGACGATGTGGCCGAATTGGAATTGGAATTATCTGAAGATCCTAAAAATCAGCATACGTCGAAGCAGACCCATATGACCAAGATACAACCAACACAAAGGCAAAGGAACAAAGGGGACCTGAAAAAAAAAATGTACTATCACTAGAATGTGGAGTACGTTAGTCCTAAATCACATAAATTTGAAGTGAGTCAGATCTGAACCACTTGAATTTGGAGTGAATCGGGCCTAAATCATTTACATATTATGTGAATCAGGCCTAAATCACTTGAATATGAAATGTATCAGCCTTGAATCACATGAATATAAAATGAATCAGACCTGCATCACTTGAATGAGTTCGTCCTGAATCACTCGAATATTAGGTGAATCAGACCTAAATCACTTTAATACGAAATGAATCCTAAATTAATTGAATTTGAGGTGAGTTAGTCCTGAATCACTTGAATACGAAGTGAATCAGGCCCCAATAATCTCTTCTGAAAAACTTTCCCGTAAGACAAGTTGAATATGCTCAATTTTGCATGCTCACAAAGACCGCGTAGCGGTGGAATTTAAATCCGAACTTTCAATTTTTCGAATGTCCTTCGATTTTCGAACAACCTATATTAATACCAAGGGTCTCGAGATATAAAGGGTGTCCACAGTTAAATTGCATCACTTTCAATAAGCAGTAACATTTCGCCCGTTGAGTTGATTTCAACGAAATTTTGGGTGAAATGACCTCAGCGTGTATTGTTTTTTACTGCGTGAGTTTCATTGTGAAATGTGTCATAGTTTCGAAAATGTAGTCGTAGGAAGAGCAAATGCGCGAGAACAGTTTGAACACGCACCTCAACAACCCACTTATTTCGCACCGAGCCATCGGAAAGATGTTGTAAATTCTCCAGTCTACAGTGTCTCGTGTCATAAAACATTTCGGGGAACGTTTAACTGTCGATCGGAAGAAGGTGAGTGGTAGAAAAGGCGTTCAGTACTGTGTGAAGGACCACAAGCGAGAAGTCTTTAAACGCAAACACAACTATTCCGTTCGGGATGTCGCGAAACAGCTGCACTTGACCAAAAGTTTCATGCAGAAAGCCAAGAAACAAGTCGGGCTCCGTTCATTCAAAGTTTGGAAAGCTCCAAACCGCAATGAAAAACAGAATAGGACAGCTAAAACACGTGCGCGTAAGCTGTACACACAAATGTTGACGAAACCACACTACTGCATCATTGATAATGAACACACGTAAAAGCGGACTTTAAACAAATTCCCGGCAACCAGTATGTGACTGCGAAAGACAAGTTCGATGTTCCGGAGTCTCTCAGGAAACAGCAAGTGTTTAAATTTCCCAAAAAATACATGATTTGGTCGACGATTTGTGACAACTTCAACTGTAAATTGTCAATTATACACGAATGAATTACTGAAAAAATGACTGCCTTTGTTTCTCAAAACACACAACGTTTTTGGCCGGACCTAGCCTCTTGTCACTACTCCAAGGATGTTATGGAGTGGTACAAGACGAATGGTGTCAATTTCGTGCCCAAGGATCTTAATCCCCCAAACTCTCCAGAGTTACGGCCAATTGATTTTCGTAAGCATCCTAAAGTTGTTACTACAGAACAGGAAATGTTGAAGTCATGGTTGAAAGCGGAAAAATGCGTGGCATTAAGAAGAAAGTTCGTGCTTTTGGATTTGGTAAAGAAATACCTAAACCAAGATTATACATTGTATTTTATTCCCTGAATATTTCAAGACAATCGGATGAGAGACTTGTTTTTGAGGACGAGTTTAAAGTGATGCAATTTAACTGTGGACACCCTTTAGTTTGCAATTTCCAAATTGAACTAGGAGTATTCATCTATTCTCGACAAACCAAGCAGTGTCCGCTATTTTAAATGTGTTTACTCAGCGTCGTTCCCAAAACGGTTTTTTTTAGTTTCCATTTGTATACTCCTTGCTCTTCTACACGGTGTTCAATAAGTTCGAATACAAGTTTTCATCATTGCGTAGGTATGCGCCATGTACATATTCTGCATTGGTATTGGTGTCAGCTTTAGCTTCATTCATACGCTACCGAATGTGCGCGGTGTTGACATTCTGTTAGTTGTTGTTCGTTTGTTACGCGCGATGAAAGAGTATCGGGACTTCGTAATTAAGCGTTTTTTGAACGGTGAGCGACCCGGCGATATATTCCGGCTGCTGAAATCGCATGGGGTCAAGCGGAACTTGTCTCACACGACCATCAGGCGATACCGGGGAGACGTCCTCGACCAATGACCGTGCGGAGATCCGGTCGGCCGCGTTCAGCGAGGACGCCACGGGTCATCAAGATCGTGAGGGAGCGAATTCGGCGCAAAAAGAACCGCTCAATCCGGAAAACGGCTGCAGATCTCAACGTTTCCATTGGAACCGCTCACACCATACTCACCAAGGACCTTGGTTTCAGGCCTTACAAAAAACGTAAGGTCCATGGCGTTTCGGAGGCTACCAGCAAAATGCGGTTGGATCGAGCTAAGAGGATCCTCTCTCGGCACGCTGGTCAGGAGTTTGTTTTTTCGGACGAGAAACTGTTCGTGCTGCAGCAGCCGCACAATGTGCAAAAATGACCGGGTGTGGGCGCCATCGAGGGACAGCATTCCTGAATCCAATATAAACATCCCTCGGTTCCAAGGCGCCGCGTCGGTGATGGTTTGGGGGCAGTATGCAAACGTGGTAAGCTACCCTGGTGTTTATTGAAAAACGTCAAAATCAACGCGGCGTACTACAAAACTGAGGTTTTGGAAAAGGTTGTTGCCCCCAGTCTCCGAAGCCTCTACGGCGATGAGCACTACGTGTTCCAGCAGGACGGTGCACCAGCCCATACGGCAAATGTGGTTCAAGCCTGGTGTCGGGACAATTTAACCGACTTTCTGGACAAAACTTTGTGGCCTCCCAGCTCCCCGGACTTGAATCCTCTCGACTTTTTTGTTTGGTCCTATATGATGGCGAAGCTGAACGAATACAAGGTCAGCACTTTGGATCATTTCAAGACGGTAATTCTCAAAATCTGGGACGAAATGCCCATGCAGTCCGTGCGTGCCGCCTGCGACGCGTTCGAGAAACGTTTGAAGCTCGTTAAGGAGTACAAAGGGGGGGTCATTCCAAGAGAAATGTTGTAAACGTTCCTTGTAAACATAGCTTTCAATAACATAAATCCAAAAAATAAAAAAACATGTTTTCATTTTTTAACAAATTTTGAAAGTGTATCCGAACTTATTGAACACCGTGTATATATTACATTCAACAGGATTATCCCTAACGGTTTGGAATTTTTTTTTCTCAAAGCGCCAAACTTCTCAAGCCACTGTACCTATTGTTGGCAGCCCCTGTTTATTCGGCAATCGTTTCCTTCAAACTGTGTGTTCAACAATTGTTCTATTGTAGGCAGAGACCGAAATTTTCGCCAACTTGAGAAGAGAAACGTCCTCTTTCACCCGCTTGGAGAAACAGATGAGAATGTGAGAAGCGAGAGACTATTATACACTCACAGCAGTTTTTGCGAGAAATGCAACGGCGATTTTTAATTTTCGGAGAGCATGAGTAGCTAATAAATCGTTTCTTTTTCAGCGAATCCTAGATGCTGATATTTATTTTTCACTTACTTTTTGACACCTGAAAATACACCAATCTTCATGCTTGTTTTATTCTGACATTATAATTCGAAAAAAAGCCAATTTTTCTTCATATTGCGACTCCTCGTTTTTTGCTCCTCAGTTTATGCTCCTCGTAAAATGTGACATGAGTATCTTCATCTTCATCTTCATTGAATTTTTGAGAGAAATATTTTCGCATATGCAAGAGAGAGGAGCGAATGAATTATCGAAAGCGAAGAGATGAAAAGGGAACGGTTCGCTACTCACAACCTGCTTGAGAGAGCATGGTTTTCTCCCAGCAGAGTAAAAATTTCAATCTCTGATACGAAATCAGCTCCATTTTCAAGTGCGGTTGATTCATTTGATACCTTAGCAAAGTAAAATAACAAACTGCTATCAAATAAGTATCAACTTGTTTTATCTCAGATAACATTTTGAACTCACCTATTATAACATATCAAATGCAGTTATCAACATTGACTGATTTTGTTATCATCTGCTATCAATTTTCAAAGATGATTTTTGACGAACGTTACTGAATATTACCAGCATGCTGACGAATGCTGACTATTTTTTTTTATGATGATAATAAAACGAGTTAAAGTGAAGATAAATTTGTTCTTTTGGCTGTTTATTCAGCCTAAATGATAACATATTTAGTGATCAAACAGTGACAATCAGATATTAGATATGGCATATCGTGGTGGCTCAGTAATTAAAACGCAATAAAATAATAGCTTGTCCAACAGGTTATCACAAGAACGTATTTTATTGGGCAAAAATATTGAATTTGTGGTTTGAAAATTGGTTGTCTAAGATCTGTATCCGCAATAATCCGGACACCTCAAAATATGAATAAAACATAAATTTCGCAATATATTTCCGTCGTAGTTGTTTATGTCAGATTCCTGGGATGTGTCTTAACAATTCGTGAAGACAAAACATAGTTAATCGGTATTTGCATACAATTTTCGAACTTTGCGTTTAACTCCGTCCATTAAGGTTTGTACAGACTCTTCAGAAATCGTAGAAGCCGTCTTTGTCCATATTTGCTAGAAGTGTTTGATGTCTTTGATTCCTTGCTTCTTTCCAAAAAGCTTCCGCTTCATCAGAGCCCAATATCTCTCGATTGTACGTAGCTCTGGGCAATTTGGCGGGTTTGAGGTTTTTGGTTCACTTGATTTGCTTGGTACCACTCCATCACAGTTTTAGCATAGTAGCATGATGCAAAATCGGGCCAGAACAAAGGTTTTTCTTTGTGACTTTTGATGAGGGGTAGTAAACGCTTCTGCAGACACTCTTTCTGCATCAACGCGATCTCCTTGTTGATTGTGCCTGTAGTGACGAAAGATTTACTCTTTTTGCCACACGTGCAAATTGCTTGCCACACAAGGTATTTTTTGGGAAATTTCGATGCCTTCTTCGTTCTGAAAAGCTCAGCTGTAGCATTTCTGGCCCTAGCAGAATAAAAAGCCAGCCCTGGAAGCTGCTTGAAATCCTCCAGGACATAAGTTTCATCATCCATAACAACGCATGAAAACTTCGTCAAATATTCGCAGTACAAACGTCGAGCCCGTGATTTTGCTGCCAAGTTCTGTTTGTCGTTGCGATTTGGAACTGTTTGTACTTTATACGACTTAAGTCCCAAACGTTGTTTTGATTTTTGGACAAAACAAGGCGACATCCCTATTTTACGAGCCACCGCTCGAATGGAGAGATTTGGATTTTTCGTTAATATCCTTTTGACCTTTCGGTCTATGACAGGATCAGCGCGTCCAATGTTTTAGTCACTTCTCGGTTTCCTCTCCACCGTCAAACGTTCCGAAAATGATTTGAGCACATCGTGAACAGTGGATTTAGGCAAATCCAATGTTTTTGCAAGGTCCTGTATTGACAAGTCAGGATTTGACGTACGCCCGTACAAAATTCGCTCGCGCACTTGTTTTTCTTTCGTCGCCATCTTGAATACTAAACATGAAATGTAAACATCAATCATAGTCTTTTTCATCATAGGCTCTCAGCTATACCATAGTGAAATTTTTCATTTTTACGTGCAATATTTCAAAAGTTACAATGATTTGAAGGTATCCGGATTATTGCGGATACAGACCTTATAATATTTAACATTGCAGTAGTTTGAAATTGTCCGAAGTAGCAAAGTAGCATTTTTTTATATTCGATGATTTTGAAGTCTCTGTTCATCATCTTCAATAACAAACATAGCTGGAATCAAACATATACCTCACCACGATTAACAGTGCTATTATGTATTCCGAATCGTGCCCTTTCTCTTGGCTGGCTCCAAGGTCAGCGAACGCCACTCACTCGAAAGGCAAACTATGGCATACCGAGTCGAATAAAAAAGAGTTACATAAAGCAGGTCCTTTTGGTTCTCTTTTTCTCCAGCCCCGGCACCTGCCATGGAGTCGAGACGAACGTCAACTTCAGCATGTCTCGTGTGGGAATTGTATTGATTATTTAGCCACGAGAAACGTATTCGATACCCGCTATTATATGAAGCAAAAAGCTTCGCCAATGTTGTTGAGCCGGCTTTTGAAAGGGCAAAAAGCTCCCCAAGCATAGTTGAGTTATGCTGCACTTTGCGGTAGCACTAATAAAAGGTACACCTTGTCGCGATTCGCGATGAAAAAATGAACTTAAAATAAAAACTATGTCGATGCTGGAATGCACAATAAATGCGGTTGATCGGTGACAGACTTGTTGTTATGCGATTTTTTACTGATCTAGACAGTCTACTTTTGCAACAAGAAACTTGCGCGGGCGGAATGCGTGTAGCAAAAAGCGATGTGAACCCCTTACATTTTTCGAGGCGCGGCTGTTTTTCAGTGCCATTTTAGCAGCAGTCAGATTTTGAAGCATTGTATCACGAACACACATGGCCGTTGGAAACGTATCTATTTATGGCAGGTTTTCCTCGCTTTGACACCGAGTGCAAATTTATGGACATGCAAAATGGATCTGATGAACTCACTGCCAATTTTAGTAGCGACTCGGGGAGGTTTTTCCTGATTCGAAAATTTTGACGCATTACGTATCTTTCGAAGGTGATTTTTATCGACTCGAACAGCCAAACAGATGTTACAAATCTGCCAACATAATCAATCCAAAAAAAAATGAATCAATGTGTAACACTAGTTACACATTTCCTCCTTTCTTTCCCCGGGGCAATCTCTCTTCTTACACAACTAATTAATCAATCCGTAAATCACAATCCATCGCTAGGCGCGGGGCGCAGCCAAACGATATTTGCGGCTGCTCAAATTGCAGCCCCATACTTGCCTTTTTTGGGGCTGCAAAACAATACCGGAGTCTTGCAGCCGGTGAAAAGGTGTCGATTTTTATTTTTTTGGCAATGAGTCAATGATGTCCGACTATTTTCTTCCACCACACCTGCTGATGTTGCTGCTGCTGTTGGTTCGCGTTTTCCATGCTTCCACAATTTTCCACGGGTTTGTGGGGGACCAATATGAGGTCCAAGACTTCCACCGGCTGGCTGGTGGTTCAAAGTTTGCGCGTAAATAAGTGAGACGTAGAAACCAAAATAAGTAATCTTACTCAATCGGCGAAACGGCCACGGTATGGCATTACGGTGTTATCAAACGAAGTGCACGGTGGTGAAGACATTAGCGCTGATAAGTTGCACAAAGCAAAATTTGCGCCTGGAATTGATAATGCATCAGCAGCACCGACGAGATAATGGCCATCGATTAGTCTGTAAATTAGAAAATATTTATCGCCGGAAATTGCAATCTTTTTGCAATGTCCACTTGAAAGATAATGCAGTTTCAAGTAGGTTTCGGTAGGTGATTTTGTTTTCAAGCGGCCATGCAAGATGGAATTTTAGTAGCCGGTGCACCAGAACCTTATAAAGGGTATACGGAATGAAATCGGGGGGTTGAGATGCTTCGGCGCGAAATTAACCTCCTTACAGGGTGCGGCAGAAAATAATGCGAAAATGTTCAAACTTGAGTATTGGGTTAATTCGTGTAGCTAGTGACTAATGTCTGTCGAAAGTGTATTTGTTTATGTTTACTTTCAAGTGCTGCATCCAAACATTCTATTTGTTTTAGTGCAAATTCGTCAAAATGTTCGCGAAAGAAGTAATCACCAGTTTGTTGCTCGCCCAGAAAAAGCAGAAAGAGATTGCCAAGGTGGTAGGGTGCCATTTGGCAACACTTTACCGCATAAAAAAGTACCTGCAGGATGGTCCTAAGCAGCGGAAGCCGGGAAGCGGACGTCCGCGCTTTGCACGCACGCCGAACGTGATCAAATCGGTCCGTGCAAAAAATGCTCGCAACCTGGTGCGTTCTATAAGAAACCTTGCAAAGGAAGCCAATATTTCGGAGAAATCCATGCGGAGAATCATCAAAGAAGACCTGCATGCATCTTCCAGAGTCACTTGATTACGGGCCGGGTCAAGGAATTACAAGTGACTCGTTCCAAGAGATTGCTTTCCTTGTTGAAGAAGGAAAAATGATAATCCTGTTCTCCGACGAAAAGCTTTTCAGCATCGATTTGTTTAAAAGGACTTTATAAAGATAACTACACTCGAAAATGTTGATATTATTGCTTGAATTAGTTGAAAATGAGATTTGAAAGAAATAGAACAAATTTTCGCAATATTTTCGGCCGCACCCTGTACAAATTCTTCTTGATGCCTGTTTTGATTCCAAAGATCGTGTTCTTCTAAATCAAGTTTCGAAAATCAAATTTTATATAAAAAATATTTTAAGGACGCTAAAAGTGGTCGTCATGTTCCGAGTAATGAATATTATAAGCAAATAAACTCCTTGTGTTAAGCTGCATCTTACAGAGAATTTGAATTTAAAAACATTCCTTTTTTTTCTTATACGTCAAATTTTCCTTATTTCATGACTGCACCTTTACATTTCGAGCATTACATTTACTAGTTATGAAATTTCATTTTATTCACAGAAAAAAAAATTAACAAGCGCATAAAATTTCCCCTCGTTTAGTTTCAAGCCAAAAGAGGCGTAAACAACGAAATTGTTTGCAATCTTTCATGCGCCATACAACAATGTTTGCAATCTTTCAAACAACAGGCTAAATTCAGGCGTTATCTGGTTTAAATTTACATGAAATATCCCATTATTTTCTGCCAAATCTAGCATTCCCTTTATGTGCATTTGATAACGCAGAAAATTCAATGTTTCTTTTTATCTGTGTAATGTATCGAGGAAGAGAACGAATTTGAACTTGTAACTTGTCGTGAAGCGTGGAACGACTGGATTTAAAATAGGTCTGTTGTTGTAATAACACCAAAAAGCAATCATGTAAATTCAAGGCTTTCATAGCCCAGTACTCAGTCTCTTGGTTAATTTTCAACGCCTTACAAACTGTTTGTAAATGTAGCGTTTGGAACGTGATTTTGAGTGTGACAATATGCATTATTTTGGCCATTTATTTCGGATTTAACAATACATCAAGTAGAACATATATTTTCTTTAAAGAGTACATGCGAAATATATTGAAACGGGACATTCGATATGGGGCTTTTTAAAAACAGAGGATTCACGGATTGACACGCAAGAATATTACCGACAGAGTTGCCAGATCGCGGGCGCTGCTTAAGACTGGTCATAACATATTTGTCGGATGAAAAACTGTTTACTTTTTGGAAGTGTCTCTGAACAAATAAAATGATCGGGTATATGGACCAAGCCGTCGTGAAATACCCGCTGACAAACGAGGAGTTGAACGATACCAAAGTGTTTATGCGGGGATGGTTTGGGGTGCCATATCACCAAAACACAATTTACTCCTGTTGAAAAAACAGTATTTTTTACAATACGTTATCAAATACCACCTACTTCTCTGTGCTAACAAACTGTTTGGAGAGGAAAGTGTTTGTTTCCAACAGGATTCAGCTGCAGCGCATAAGGCAGTAGTTGTTCAGCAGTGGTGTAACCCAAATTTACCATGTTTCATCAGTTCCTCTGAATGGCTTGCATCGTCTCCAAATTTGAACCCACTGGGCTTGCATCGAAAACTGGGCGACTTGAAGTAAATGTATTTGGACTCTTTTGAAAACAAATACCGGAAGAGGTGGTGCAGATGGCTTTCCGCAATTTTGAGAAGCATTTTCGAGCCGCGATTAAGTATAAAGGAGAAAGATTTAAACTTCACTAAAACAATGTAATTTTAATACTTGTACTTGATATTTCAAGTGCAATGAAGGAGAAATACAATCCTGTTTGAGTTTTATAACATGTTTCGAGTGAATCATTTCTACGTTGCCACCCAGTATACCGGATTAGATCAGTTTTTTTCATTAAATCTAAAACAAACAAATTTGTTTCTATATAGGAAATTGGACGTTACAATTGAAGGTTGCAACGATGTTTGTCTGAAATTATTGAATTTTTTGTTGGGCATCTATTCAAAAATCTCAGCGTTCTAAATTCTATGTGATTCAAAAGAACTGTTCCAGACAGGTAACCACAAAATCATCTTCAGAATGTTTGTTCTGTATCTTTTGAAGTAATGTTTTCATGGTAGTCTGTACACGGAAAAAAAATCGTACCCAGATCCGTGAACTGCAGTCTTGAATTCGAGAACATGCAAAAATACACCGTGAACTGAATTACGTAATCATTAACTAAATAACGTTTTAAGGGAAAAATCCTGAAAACGTGAGCTAGTTCACGGTCCACTTTCATTTTCGGGAACGCTTTTTTTTCTGTGTAAGTCGCAGACGAAATAGGCCTATCTGCCAAACGATAAGCTCTTTCTAGTCGAATTGAACGGATTTTTTTTCGCGTTTGTTAGCAATCATTTGAAACAGTATTTCAGCTTTTTATTTAATTTTTTCAAAAAGTGTACTTAAAACTATTTGATCAGATTTATGTGCGTATTTTTATAAATTTAATTACAAGCACTAACTTGGCATCTTGCTCTCACCCTTATTCGTACAGAAATCGTTTTTAGAAACACGACGATACAATACGCATAGGTCATCTTTGATGTGTGGACTTTCGATAGTAATCGATCTCAAGCCCTTTGTTTATTTTTAAATTATTCGTTGTTCTAATAATGGTTTTTGTTTTTGCTATCGCCTATTCTTCCATATTGAGAGCATTAGCGATATTTGCAAACTGAAATATTTTGAACACGATTGAGTTACCAAAAAAATATAAATCAAAATAGTCAGTTGATATTTTTTCAATCATTTTAGAAATTAAAATACACATTAACTGATTCAAATAATCCAAACAGTATAAAAAAAAACATGTAAAATAACATACATTAATTGTTATTTTATATATTCTCCGTGCTAGGAGTAACGATTATGTTGTTGAAGGAGATGTTCGCTCATCACCATGAGGCATCAAGAGTGAACAACAATGTTTTGGCTAGAATTGAAAGATATGAAGAGAGTTTTGATAGTTCCGTTAGTGAGCGCAGGCTCGGAAACATAGCAGATGTTTAGGAAAATTGAGCGAAAGGGCATGTGTAAGTGGTACTCGAATCAACGACATTTTTGCCTAACATCCCACTTTAACCTACCCCGCAGTGGGATGTTAGGCAAAAAATGTCGTTGGTTCGAGTACCACTGTACACATGCCCTTTTCGCTCAATTTTCCTAAAACATCTGCTATGTTTCCGAGCCTGCCGCACACTAGCGGAACTATCAAAAACTTTCTCTTCATATCTTTCAATTCTAGCCAAAAACATTGTTGTTCACTCTTGGTGCCTCATGGTGATGAGCGAACATCTCCTTCAACAATGTAAAATAAGTTTAATAACTTCGGATATACTTTCAAAATTTTCACAGTGTCTTAATAGTGTCTTAATCTCGGTATGCCAGTGGATCTCAGTAGTTCTCGTCCGCGGAGGTAAGTTCAGGATTATCCTGAAAATACTTGTTTTGAACCCACTTTAGCTTCAGGTGGTGTGTTTTTTCGCAATTTTCCCAGATCGGCATGCCGTACCCAATAACAGGAAGTATGATCTGCTTGTACTTCAGGGACAATGTAGTCTTTCTGTTTAGCAAAGGGTACATTAGCTTTGAAAAAAAAAATGTTACACTTTGTGACAGTCTTATAAACCTGTTCCCTGAAGTTCATCCTGCTATCTAGTTACACACCAAGATAGATGGCTGAGTTGTTCCACTCCACTGTTGTACCGTTACAATTGTAGACGACTCCGGTATCATCGACGAACAGCGACAGAGATCCGTTTTCAGGGATTTGGGGTATGTCCGAGGTGAACGAGTTAACCTAATATGCTTCCCTGCGGAATGCCGGCGAAGACCTCTTGCGCATCGGAAACTGCACCATGCCGCGAACACACAGAATGTTCTGTTTGTAAGATAGTTCTTCGCCAACTTCACCAGAAAAAGACTGGAAGATTGTACCGATGCGGTTGGAACACCAGACCATCATGCCAGACGCTGTCAAACGCCTTTTCCACGTCAAGAAGAGCCATGGCAGATGTTTCCGAAACAGACTTGCTTCGTCTGAGGATGTTAGTAACTCGGTTCAGTTGATGTACTGTTGATCGATCGCGTCGAAAACGAAACTGTACGTCAAGCAAGGTGTTGAATTCGTCGGCAGATGCAAGGAGCCGACGGTAGATTGCTTGCTCAAATAGTTTTGATAATCCCGAGAGAAGGCTGATGGGTCGATAGCTCTTAGGAGAGGAAGGATCTTTCCCAGGTTTTCGGATGGGAACTACTTCAGATGACTTCCAAAACGAGGGGAAGTAGCTAAGTCGAAGCTAAGCATGGCTTGTAATTCCACCGTTACGTGGCGCTAGTGAGAATGGAAAATTAAACATTTTGAACAAGTTCTATCTCGTGAATCTGATCAGATTCTGATAAGTTCTAGTCTTCGGAAAAGTTGTTCAGAAGGTCAGAAGGAAATCTCGAACGATACATTGCGGAAACTCATTGAACGAATGCCGAGAAGGTGTACGGTTGTTATGAGAGAATTTCGAGGAATTGAAAAGTACTACATACTATCCTACGACCCTCTTTGCTTCATAAAATGTCTTTGAGATGACTTTCCATCTTATCAGAATCACGAGATAGAACAAGTTGAAAATGCTCAATTTTTTAAGCATACTAGCGCCACGTAGCGATGGATTCCGAACCAAACTGTCAATTTTTCGGATGCCCTTGACTTTCTGAACAACTTTGCTTAAGACCGAATCTTAGCAGATAAACAGAATTCCGAGACATTGTATCAAGCATGTACCTGTATTCTGGTGATGCTATACTTTTTGGGGGATTATGCAATATTTAACTGAGTGTTGCAATACTTTTCCGGGCGAGTCCGTCCTTATGAATGTTAGTGTATATAGTATACTATGCTGATGCTGATATACAGTATACTATATAGTAGAAATTTATTAATTCGATGACATCAATTTCTTCACATCTAGCAGGGGTCTTACGTCAACTTTACAGTTATGTCACTGAAATAACTCACCCTTTGTAAGTGTCCCCAACAGCATCTTTACTATTGGCTTAAATCGGATTATATCAGGTCTCAAATGTCATTTTTTTTATACATGATATAACTCCCAAAATATAAGCTTTTGGATATCTGTCTTATTACAGCTGGTCTGTCAATAAAGGAATAGCAACCTCGATTGGTCAATAATGCTGCTTATGCTCAAAACATAAACCTAATAGTAATGAGCATTCAATACTCACCTCACTCCGCAGTACAATGAAACCTCAGAACAATTTCAAGAGAACTTTTAACAAATCGGAAAATTTCAGGAAATTTTTTTCAAATATATTTTAAGCAGATGTCTAAGAAATTATCGAGACTCTTGCAAAGATATCTTATTTGAGTGTGTTTGAAAAATTTCCACTCAATCGACTGCATGTTATTGCTTAGCATTTGCAAGTAGACTACTAGTATGCATGTTCTAAGGTCTCTTTGGGTATGTTCAAAAATAACTAAGAGGCAGTGGAGTTTGTGCGCATATTCAGCCTTGTTAATTGTTTTTTATAGTCGACTTAATTATAGTCTATAGTACAAGCAAACAAAAAAAACAAAATTGTTAACGAAACAAAGTAGATGCGGATCGAAATGAGTATGAATATATAATTGGAATGAACTCACCAATTTCTACTATTAGATGGAATTTACTTTCTTCCCTTTCTAGAACCGAAAATTTGTGGAATTCCTCGGAGCAGTGGACGCATCAGTTCTTATATGTCTTTGTGCATTGGATAAAAAAAAACTTTTGCTGATTGTTTGCATATTTTGAGAGATCTGAGATGTACTTTTATAGAATGCGCAGTGAAAATTTTATGAAGACTTTGCGAGGAGAACCTTTTATTCGCTCTCCTGATTACATAGTGACGTATTTCTTAGATTCGTAAATATATTTAGATTTTAATCATTCAATTACTATAATTACAGGTTTAGTTCTCTGTTTAATTATGTATTGCAGGTTGTATTGTCAACAATGCATTTGAGAACAGTGCGTTTGAAATCTTTCTATATTCGTTACATGTTGTGTTTCGAAGTCAAAGGTAAATCATGTCTGGAGACACAGTTATCACAATTCAGTGTAGATTTTGAATTATTTCACGGATCGCTGAAACGTGTCACCTATGTGTTACATTCTGTAAAATGGCGAAGAATCAAGCGGAAGTGCGCAAACACATTTTGTTCGAACGGCAGCAAAATACAAATTTATCGGTTCGCAATCTTGCCAATAAACTGAAATTACCGAAAAGTACCATGTTTTGTGTTTGCAAATTATGTGACCAGCGCTTGACTGTTGATCGGAAGGTTGGAACAAATCAGAAAGAATGCCCCCGACAAATGGAAAAGAAGGTGGCTGCCATTATTGAGAAAAACCCCAATCTGCCTGTGCGAAATAGTGCTCGCAAAGTTGGGAAGTCAAAATCATACGTACAAAAAGTGAAGCAGAGGCAAGAACTGAAGGCGTACAAAGTGAAAAACGTGCCCAACCGTGATGACAAGCAAAATTTCACTGCAATAAATCGTGCTAAGGAGCTTCACACCAATTTTTGCAAACAGTGTCTTGTATCATAATGAACGACGAAACATACGTACTGAAGACTTTAAACAACTTCTGGGTCTGGTTTTTTATGCCGCAATGCAAAGGAACGCCTTTGCCGAGTATTTCTGGACAAAGAAGGTGTTCAAATTCCCTTAGAAGTATTTGAATTGGCAAACCATATGTAGTTGTGGTCGAAAATCTAAAAGTGTTGACTATCAATTAGGATGTGTACGAGAAAGAGTGTCTGCAAACGCGCTTGTTACCGTTTTTTAGAGGCCACGGCTCTGTTTTGGCCTTTTGTCACTATGTGAAATCCGCCATGGATTGGTATAAGGTAAAAGAGGTCAAATACGTGCCAAAAACAGTCAATCCACCACACTGTCCAAAACTTCGCCCAATACAGAAGTATTGGGCTCTAATTAAGCGGAAACTCTTAAAAACTAAGACGAAAGCAAATACATAGTACCGATGATTTTAAGAGAGGATGGAGAATCGTCACGGCGGGCGTATCTGAGGATACCGTACGGAACTTGATGGCGAATGTAACACTGAAAGTTCCAGGATTTTACAGAAAGGAAGATTAGCATCTTTATCAACTGTTTCTACTGTAAACATAACTCTATTAAAGCCCGATTCAAAGTAAATTTGGACGCATTCAAGTGATCATAACTCAAGAATTAAACAACGTACACGGTTGATCAAAACTTCAAACAAAAGGGTATTCATTCAGCGACATATAACAAGTTATTACATTTCACCGTTTCGCACGAACTGTCGCACTTCGCTTGTGATCGACGCGATCATGATCTCACAGTTGCTGGTGACACTGTACCGGCAGTATTCCGTTTGAATGCATTTTTGTGCACTTCTGTTACTGCTACCACCTCAAAGTTTTCGCTTGATAATTGCCCAATATTTTTCGATCGGTCTGAACTCAGGGCTATTCGGAGGATTAATCTCTTTGACGACAAAATTAACATTGTTTGCAGCATACCATTCTAGTACCTCCTTAGAGTAGTGGCAGCTGTCTAGATCCGGCCAAAACATAACGTTGGTCTTGTGTAGCCGAATGAAGGCTAAAATCCGCTTTTCGGAAACTCTTTAATGTAAACCTTCGACGTCATTGTGTGAGATGAGTTGAAAACCTTGCTTTTAAGGCCAGAACTGCAGATTCCTTGCCAAATCATTAGTTTACGAGCAAACTTATCAGCTAAAACAGTTGCCAGGTAAAATTTTCGTCCCGGGATTTGTTTATAATCCATTTTGACATATGTTTCGTCATCCATTGAAATACAGCCATCAAATTTCGTCAAAACTCGTTCGTATAGTAATCGTGCTCGCTTTTGGCCACTAAATTTTGTTTTACGGAAGCGATTCGGATGGTTTCTGGCACAAAAAGACTTCTCTTGAAAGGATGTTACGAACTGTGGAAAAGTTGGAATCGTAGCTCTTTACCAAATCACGTATGGAGAAACCTGGGTTGCCTTTCACGTACCTCAACAACTTTCTCCTCATCTTTTTGTCCCTAGTGTCACTTTTATGATAGATGCGCTGACCACGAAGGATCATCTTGATGCTTGTGTCTTTTCTCTAGTACCATGATCCGTAATTTCGGGAAGCGTCGATCAATCGAGAAAACCTTTTCACCAATGAAAATAGATATCACGTCAATGAAAAATCAACAATTACCTGTCAAACGTGTTTTGTTCCAACCACCAGCGACGCGGTGGTGTATTAATGCATGCGTCTCAGATTTACTTTGAATCGAGCTTTATTACCTTATTATTGTGAAATAAACAATCGGATTTGTTGAACAGGCTTTAATTACAAAACTGACATTCTTTAAACATTTGCTACTGAAAGGTGTTATTTTGAATAAGTTAACATAAGAAAATAGAATTTGAAGCTCCCTTGAACGAGCAATACCTTACCTTCCCACGTAACAATTTTGGTTTACAGGAGGTTCTGAAGAGCATGAATTAGACTTCAGAATGCTATAAAACCGCGATAAAACCAGCAATGTTCCTTGGGTTACCAATCAGACTAAGGCCGGCGTAGGCTCTGCTGTACCTGAAGTTGTCTCCATTTATTGACCCATGGCTGTCACTCGCCAGCCTCGTTCTGTCCTGCGGAGGTCCGCTGGTCGTCTTCACTTGATCGATCCACCTTTCTCGTTGCGCGCCTCTTCTTTGTACCTGTCGGTTCCGTTTTCGAGAACCATTTTCACAGGGCTGTCGTCCGACATTCTTACGACATGCCAGCCCATCGTAGTCGACCGATTTTTTGCCGTTTCGTAGCCGTGAGAACTACCCAAGTAGCACACCACGGTCATAATTTGTTGCTGCAACGGTTATAGACTAACAAAGGCGCATTTATGTTTCTCGTTAATTGCATACGTGTGCTGCTAAATTTCCGGTCTAATTAATGTCTTGTCGATGGTCAACTTTGTGGTTCGGCGAACTTTGTTCGATCTTAGCGTCCTTCGGAGTCAAAGTGGCACGATTGCCAGCCATAATGCGCCTTTGTATTTCTCTGCTGGATGTCGTTATCGGCGGTCAGTCATATGAGCCCAGATACACGAACTCGTCTTTGCTACTTCGATCTGCATAGCAACCGATCGATCTGAACTCGTGCTAGAAAGGCTAACATTGTCTTCTCGTGAGCCACTTTGTATTTCATGTATTCTGTTTAGCGTATATAATCACAAGCTCAATCCTACCAGCTTCAGCTTTAAGTCTGATGTACGTTTCCGGCGAACAGGCGACCCTGTTTACATTGACTGCTACAATAACGACATGTACTGATCTGTTGCCATGTGTCCGATTTCTGTTGATAGTTTCAGCTCAGAATAAACCGCGCTTGAAATAGGGCTTCAATGGGTCGAGTCCGTGCTGCACCCTGCTCCAAAGACCTCTGAAATCAAATCAAATTGGTACATTAATAGGTGCGAAATGGTACCGTTCACCTGCTTTCCTGAAAACCGACAAACGACGGATAATTCCAACGATTGTTTCTTATTATTATGTTATTTTCGGTTGATAACTGTGCTGTTGAGGAAAACTGATAGAGCGAAGATGAAAGAGGACCTTTCAGCGGTGGTGATGTCACGACCCAGTGATAACTGGGCTTTCATTATCCAAGGTGCGTAGAGAATTACGCCTCACCGCAGAAGAAAATGCTCATTTGAACGACGCCGGTGGTCACCCAATGTCTCCAATCTCGCGATCCAATGGCTTTGATCCATTCAGCATGCTAATTGACTCCACCGCAAGCCATGAGCGGCACTTGCGCGCTGTGAGACATCATTTCATTCGAACCAGACGATAATTATTTTCCACTTGCTTTTTCCTTCAACGGCGGTCAATCGAGAAACAACATCGAGGTGACGATAAGGGGAGTGGCACACGGTAGCAAAAAAAGGGGTCCAACCGAAAACGAATGCTGCCCCTGAGGAGCATGAGCATGGCCACCGGCTGCAAGCCGCATACATACCCAAATAAAGCAGGACTGCCTATTACCGAAAAAGTACATCACGGTTTTCTGAGTTTGAGTTCACTTTCGTTTACGGTAGCATGACCGCATGACGGACGGACCCCCCCAACCGAATAAGAAGAAGACCACCGGCAAACGCTTTGGGTAGATGGATCTGCTGCGAGCAGAAGAAGCTAATTATCAGTTATCAATCGTTTTCTATTTACCTTTCTGGTTACGGTGCAATGGCGGTGAGGCCGGTGGGTCAATGATATCACACGAATGCGCGAACGAAACAGTGACGTTGCGTGGGGAAAATGCTTTCGATTTCGTTGGACGAAACCGGGGCTGATGGGATCATTAGCCGAGGGTTGTGATGGAGGATGGCTTTGTTTTCGGGCTCAAATTTCCCTAGAGACACTGCCAGGAAGCTTAGGTAATCGATTAATTTGGCCACCTTTCTCATTGCCAATTCCCATTTAAAACGACTTCAACCGAAAGAAATGGACGTAATCAACACCTTAATTTTCATGTGTCTGCTAGTTGAGCACCCGGGGTATTCATTATCCACCCGGCAACTGGCAACGCTTAAATGAACACACGTTTATTTTGTAACCAAAATTTCACTTCTTTCGGTGTTTGATTTTCCACTTTTCTCATGATGTCCCCTCAGGCGCAACCGTTTAAATCGATGGAAATGATTACAATCGTTAAGATACAACTTAATGCCACCACCTTCCCGGGAATGTCATACGCAGAGACAGTCGTGATCATGCTGAAGGCCAATCCCTTCTATGTTTTGCCGTGCATCCAGAACCGGTAATTTATGAAAAAAGTTCACGTAACAACAACATCGAAGGCAACACCATTCCCTTGCGCTGCGCGTTGAGAGAAATAGTTAGATGAGGCATTTCTGCGGCGACCACTAATCCACCGCATAAATGTCAATGACTTCCGTCAACAAACATGCTTGTTTGTTTCTTCGGTGTTTTTTTACTACTGGTCTGCCCACCTTGCCCACATGCATGTGCTGCTGTCCATAGATGGTTTAGGCTTTTTAATGTCTGGCGGTAGGGAATATTTATTTTGCTATGGGACAACTATGTCAGGTACCGTTCGATAAACACGTTTCGAGCTTGATTGATAGTGTTTGTTAACGAGATGGAAGGGGCCCTTCACTTTGAGACGTGTTGACTGAGTCTGAACATGGGAACATGCGGGATTGATGGAGAATCATTTGAAAAATTCAGTGGCGGAAAAATCCTCGAATCTTTCCCGGGGGTCTCCGATTTGAGATTTCATTTCATAAATCCTCCAAAAAAGGGTGTCCCATATCAAATTGCATCACGGAAAAAACACTGTCGAAAATTACCCATTGGATGTTTTATCTTGTAAATTTGGGTAGAAGTAGTTTAGAGTGTTTTTTTGTATTTTATCGCTATCATTTTTTCGATAATTGGAAAAAATGACGTCACCCGAAAAGCAACGTCGCATTCCAAAAAATCTTTCTCAAACTGTTCGCTAACCAACGCCAAATGACCATTATACCAATTGACTTTTGAATACCAAGTTATGCCAAATTATTACTATGGCAACTGAACCTGAAGCAGCTTTCATACTCCGATATTTATGCGAAATGGTGTCAAGGCCAAATGACCGTAATGTTTTCAATATTTTCTTTGTTTTATTCCAAATGGTCATTATGCCAAACGGCCTTTATGTCAAATGACGCTTGTGTTTTTCAATATCTTACGCCAAATGACTTTATGCTAAACGGCTCTATGCCAAACAAACTTATGCCATATGGGAATAATATAGAGCCCAATTGAATTTTCAAACCGTGTTTAAAATTGTACAACAGATTTAAGGTATGCAGCGCAAGCAAATCTGATCCTTAATAAATACATAAATACATAAATAAATACACATAAATACATCCTTCAGCATCACAGTGAAGGCGTTCAAATGAAGACTGAACATCAGCAATAATTTCTTTCATCAAAGATCGTTACTTCCGCGCTGGGGAGAATACAAAAAATAACAATAAAAAAAAGAAATTCTGGTGAGATCTATCTGATAATAACTAAATTTGAACGATACTACTGAATACTTGCCATCGTCAAAACAATATGCTTTGATGGTGGAAGTATATGCATAGTACCTATATCCATTTGATGTTTGTACTGTGTTTATGCGGGGCTTGTTGTAAGTGAAAGTGACCTCGGAATGGACGTGAGTAACCAGGCATTCTGAAATGGGTCACTGGAACCCAACAGACCTAACACCATCCAACTCCTGGGCTAAAAATGTTTGTCAAGTTGACAAAATTTCTTTTAACTACAAGCATTTTTCTTCCATAAAAACACTGCCGGACGGTTGACGTTGGATGGTACCTACTCACACACATTTACTACATATGTTAATGTTTATTGGTCACATGGGTAATGCTGCTAGTTAATGCAATTTCTATACACATTAGCGATGATGATGGCGACTGGCTTATACCGGTAATACCACTTAGCCGCCTTACCGAAAGATGGCTGCCAACTAGATCACAGTTATTACGCTCGAGATAACGCCAACTGGGTGGCTACAAATTTACTACTGGCTTGGTTATCCGACTGCATAACCAATGGCCCCTAGCAACGGTTGCCTAAGGAGTGTATCGAATATAAGCTATCCACATACATTTGCGTTGTACGCGTGTATTTGTGATGGTTTTTTATGTTCTGAACACTGCATGCTGTGCGTTTGACTGTCAGCTTACTTTTGTTTACTTGTTTGTGCGGTACAAATTCTGCGTTTTCAAAATGTCGCGTATTGAAAAGGAAGTGAAAATTAAGGTTCTGGACACATGGCTAAGTGAGAAGGGTATTACTATGCGAAAATTGGCGAAGCGGTTTGGAATTCATCATGCGAGTGTTAAAACCATCATTAATAAGTTTGGGGAACACTATTCTTTGGATGAGCTACCAGGAAGAGGCAGAAAACCCGGTTCTTCCAACCCGAAACTGGAGCAGAAAGTAGTATCTCTAATCATGAAGAACAAATCAATGTCAATACGTGATTTGGCCAAAAAAGCAGGAACGAGTGTCGGAATGATCCAGCGTATCAAGAAGCGAAACCACCTGAAGACCTACAAGAAGCAGAAAATCTCGAAACAAAGTGCAGAACAGAAGAAGCGAGCAGCAACAAGGGCCCGGAAATTGTATTCGCGTCTTTTGCAGTGTCCGGATGCATGCGTTTTGATGGAAGATGAGACCTATGTAAAGGAGGACTCAAAACCTTCAGGTTCACAATACTTACTGCCGTCGTTGGAGTGGATGTGAGCGATGCGGACAGGTCGATTCAAGTGGAGAAATTCGGTCGAAAGGTACTGGTATGGCAAGCAATATGTTCCTGTGGTTTGAAGTCAACAATTTTTTACACTACCGGAACTATAAATGCGGAAATCTATCGATCTGAGTGTCTCCAGAAGAGATTGTTGCCTTTATATAAGAAGCATAGTACACCTCCACTGTTTTGGCCGGACTTAGCGTCGGCTCACTATGCCAAAACCACTCTCAATTGGCTTGCGGAAAAGGGTATAGATTTCGTTGAGAAAAATATCAATCCACCAAATTGCCCTCAGCTCCACTTGTCCAGAACTTGATGAAGAGCATTCGATCCAAAGTTCGTAAATTCGTGAAGAATGACTGGTAAGTTGCAGCTGGTGTACTACTATTGCTATGGAGTTGGCGTCAATCATTTGTAGGCTCAAGTTTCGTCCTACAAATAGTACTTGATGTCTAACTCGTTGATCCTAGATTTACCTGACCGTGAAGGAGCATTTTCTAAGCTCTTTTTTATTCATTGTCACATCTACTAAATTCGCGATACGGATTATAACACGACATCATCTATCCAAGGCCATTCATTATGTTCAAGTTTAACCTCGTACAATAAAGGATCAATTTTTTGAATGAATAAAATATCGGTTTTCAACATAATTTGAAAGAAAGTTTGTGGATAGCTTATTTTCGATACACTCCAAAAAATCTTGGTAAAAATCTTTACTTCAAACAGAACAGTATTCGTGGGACTCATGTTCTTGGCAGAAACCGATCATTCCACTTGAACCCTTCTGACCGGCCATTATTGACATAATAATGAATCAAGAGGTGTTTTTTATTACTAAAAGTTCCTGAATAGGTGAACAAAATCGAAACGGAATAAACAATCCGTTTATCCGTGAACAACAATCAATCACTGTTATGATGCGTGTACATTAATTTGTTGAATTTAGAATTTAGTTGTAATGGTAATATTAGCTGATAAATTCCTCTAAAGCTTGCTTCAGATAGAATTGGAACAAAAACAATTGCCTGTATTTCAGTTATTTATTATTGAATTCAAGATCTTTTTTTATACAAATGTAGCGTTTTCTTCATACTTTTAAGAAAAAATACGGATAAAATTATTCGTCACGGTTTCGAAGGAATTCTCGAATTTTTCCTGTAACACGGCTCATTAGGCGGCGCACGCCTTCTTCGTCCATCGTTTTAGCTATCTTATTCCACCAGGTCTTCATCTGATTGATGTCTTTGACAACCTTTCCCTTTGCCTTGAGTCTCCTCTTCATGATTGCCCAGTATTTCTCAATAGGGCGGAACTGGGGGCAGTTGGGTGGGTTAAGGTTTTTCGGAACAACCTGGACCCCTTTCTCTGCATACCATTCTTGAACGACTTTGCTGTAATGACAGCTTGCCAAATCTGGCCAAAACATTACGGGATGGTCGTGGGATCGAATGAACAGCAAAATTCGTTTTTGGAGACACTCTTTTTGGTATAGTTCCGACATCATTGTCTTATTTGTAACGAAAACTTTCGTTTTTTGCCACAGCTGCAAATGCCTGCCAAATCATGAATTTTCGTGCAAATTTGTCGGCAAAAACAAATTTAAATTTGGCTGGAACATCCCCCCGAGCCGTTGCCAAGTAAAATTTTTGACCTGGGATTTGCCCGAAGTCAGCCTTGACATAGGTTTCATCGTCCATCAGAAGACACCCGTCGAACTTGGTCAGCACCTGGTCGTATAGCTTCCGAGCACGGATTTTGGCCACACTATTCTGTTTTATGGTCCGATTTGGCTGTTTGCTAGCTCGATACGACTTGATTCCTTCCAGGAGTCGAGTTCTCCTGACGGTACTATGGGCAGCACCGAATTTTCTGGCCAAATCACGGTCCGACAGATTGGGATTCCTCTTAATCGTCTTCAAAATCTTACCACGCAGTTTCCGGTCGACAGTTCCACTCCGACGATTGGCTTGAGGCTTCCGAATCGTCGTCAATGTTTCCTTATACCGTTTGATAACGCGCCATACGGTATTTCTGGGCAATTTCAGCTGTTTAGCTAGCCTAGATGCAGACCACAATGGATTTTCCAAATAACTGTGCACAATGTTTTCCCTTCTTTCGGCTTCCATGTTGATTGTTCACAAAGTACAGTCGATTTGCGGAATTTCAAAAATACATACGTGAAGTTGACTCCCGACAAAGAACTTCCAAATCCGTCCACCAAGAGCACCACAATATGAGCAAAAGTTTGTTCCAATTCTAAATGAAGCAAACCTTATTCCTCCTTTGACATCCATGATATCCTTATTCAGGCGGTTCCAGATTTTGGACTTATTCAGATTGTATAGCGAGAAAACTTGCTCCTCTTCTGCAAAAGAATGCAGAATAAGTAAAAAGTTCGCAATGAACTTTCTTAGCAAGTGAAAAGATAGCTCCTGATTTGCTAGTTTGAAATACAGAGGTTTTCTTCAACAAGTTGCGAAGTCTTCTGATTCTTCAACCTCGTTGTCCTTGCTGTAGGCGACCATTTTCAGCTCACGAAAATAATTTCAATTGCCCGTTCCTCACCGCTTTCAAAGAAGTTCGAATTTTGTTCAGTAATCGAATTGAACTCGTTCAGAGGGCGCAGCTTCTTGGGGTCAACGCACGATGCAGTAGTCAGAGCTGGATCGTTCAGATCAAAGTGCTCAATGATCTATTTAGTCAAATTGGTATCATAAGCACAGCAGATCGAGTAATACGCCTCCTTCCTGGTATCATAGAGAGTTTCGGATCTAAAAATTTCTCCTGAAGCTACCCCCGTATACATTTCCGACGTCTTACGGCAATGTTTCTCGAAATCGGAAACTCCGAAATCCGTCAGGTGTTTTAGGTAATCGTCCTCACAAAAAATGGCAAGGAGCAGCATCAGCGAGACTTTAGCTTATTACACATGTTCAGGAACTTCTTAGCTTTTGACTGGAAGATACGAATCGCTTTTTTGATAAAAACATAGCTTAAGGAGAAGTGGCTGCGTCATCTAGTCATTAAGATGGCAACAATCAAACAGTTGTCTCAGTTGGAATCCATATTACCATTCCGTTCCATATTCCATTTAACAACTGACTCCAATGATAGCCATCTGTTGGCAGACGGATACAGAACTGCGTCATCTGGAATTCTATGGATCGTTTGAGGCTACAGCATAAGTTACTGCAGAAAAATTGCATAATTTATTCCAGGTACAAAGGCAGTTTTTCGCATACGTTGCGTGCACTAGGAGCTAGTACATTTGATAACCGTCAAATTAGGACAGTCATATTTCAGCAGTTTTTTTGAGGATCGGTCAGAACCCACTATATCCGATGCTCCATCTGATCCAAAGCCCACAAGCCTTTTTTTTGTAATAATTGCCATCGATCTGGCACTGGTTAACAATTGCGCTAAATGTACTTAGGTTTTCGCACTGCAAGATTATATTAAACAAATTTTTACAAAATTCCTCTGCATAAATGCATAAAATACTTCTAATTTTAACAGTATTTTTGTAGAAATCACTGCAAGAAATTCTGCAGGAATACGTGAAGTAATCTCTTGGGGAACTTTTAAACGGAATACCTGAAAAAATAATATCTGGAGAACTATATGTAAAATCTTTGCTGACATCCCAGACAAAATTTCAAAAATAATTCTACAAAATTAAATATATGAGATTATGGAATTCATGGAAAAAATTCTTCTAAGATATCTTATACTTCAGGAATAACCGTATAGTTTTTTTTTTTGTAGTTCTTTCAGGTGTCCTCCAGGGATTCCTCTAAAATCACAAAACCTACAAACTTCTGAAGAATATCTATAGAAATGCCAGAAGGAATATTTAAAGGAATATCTGAGAATCTTCAATAAAATTTTCTAGGAAATTCTATGAAATGTTCCACAAAAATTATCTCAAAAAAATTATGGATAAATCATTTGGGGGCACATTTACAAACTGACTAACAGACTGTCATCTGTCACTGTAGTGTCAGTATCAGTCGTTTTATTTTGCTTCTTAGACCAGCACAGCACACTGAAAGTAGTTTTCATAAAAAATTAAATCCTAAACTGTACTCATATTTCAAATTTGAAGAAATTGATGAAATCGCTAAAAATCTTAAAAATCTTGTTTTTTCTCAAAAATCTGTAATCTTTACATACAGATATCTGTATGAAAAAAATGAAAAAAATCTGTGCCAATCCAGATAAATTTGTACATGTGGCAACCCTGCATATGAGATCTCCTTCACTTACATTTGAAGTTTGTGATAGGAAATTACTTGACATTTAGTAAACTGTGGGTTCGGCAAATATATAAAGAAGAAAGCCTTCAGAAGTGCCGGCTGCCCTTCCTCCGGTCCCACGAAGGTGACACTCTGTTTTGGCCGGATTTGGCAACGTGCCACTGCGCGAAACCATTTATATAAGTGGTACGATGCCAACGAAGTCTGAAAAATTCTAGGTGATTATGAAGTGCTAGCTTCGGAAAACCGGGAAAGTCTTCAAAAGCGAACAAGGATGAAAGTGTGTTTGAAAGACGGCCCAAGTGTTGCACAGAATTTGATGGGTAGCGTTAAGTCCAAGATGCGAGCATTTAGCCTAGGATAGGAGGTTTCATAAAGCAACTTTGCAAAAGCATAGCTTATATGTGTTTATTTATTACCTGCGAGTTTCAAAATTATTCAACTCAAAATGAATTTTTGATATTATTATTTTCTGTTGCATTTTTTTCGAGCACAATCTTTAGTTGAACGACTGGCAAAAGCTTGTTGAATGCATTCCAACGTCTCCGACATAATGCCTTAACATGGCAATGCTCACTACTAAAATACTCCTTTTCCAAAGCATAGTTGTCTACATCTGCAACATTTCTAGTAGTACACTTGTTGCAAATGAGTCATAGTAACTGCAATGTGACTCAATTCAGTCACAATCAAGTTGCTGCAACCAATTATTAAAGAGATGTTACTTGGGATAATCCTTATGAGACACAAACTCTATCAAAGTATCGCTAAACATTTGCCATAGCTTATTCTTGCTATACCTAACCTGAATCTAAGTTGCACTAGTCTCTTGTTTAAAGATCTTAACAAAAGTATGAATATTTCAGCGGTTGTATCTGAGATAATCCGGTTGATACTGAAAAGAGATTCAGGTGTAGTAGCAAAATTTTTATCGAGCCTCGGCTGGACATGCACCAAACTCGACTGACCTGACAGAACAGGCACTTCGACTAAATTATCGAAATGCTGTGGAAAATCCCATCCAATTTCTTTTTGGCTTTTTTCTTCTAAACCAGATGCCCAGATCCTCTCAAAATTTGAGGCACACGTTTCTTCGTTATGGCAAGGTTATGTGCCTGCTTTAATTCCGAAACATTGAACTTTTCAGTCTCACCAAGCTGTGGGTGTGCCTCCGTTCTCGATTAGAAATTTTTGAGTTGCCCTTGGTTTTCTTCCGGATGTCACAATTTTCACCTTTCTTGGAAATCTCTTATCACTGTTTCATCTCTATTGATTCTCGTGGTTATTTTTCGGTTATTTAAACCGATATCCTTCGATTCGATGATCAATCTCCACTCTGTTCCGTCCAAGAAATGCTGCCGGCTTCATGCCTGAAAAGTGTCAACAACACTATATTGCTTTAGACCAGTATCAACTTAAAAAGTAGAAAGGTTACGGAATTTTGTTCAATATTACCAAGAGTTTTCATTAGCACCAATGTCGCAAACGTAAACAATGGCTTCTTCCGCAAATTTCTTGAAAATACAAAATCGCTCAAACAAACTACCACTTCTATTGTAAAGAAAAACTCCTCTTCTGTACAATCATCGTGGTAATTCCCTATGATTAAGTTAGCATTCTCGAGAAATTTGCGGAAGAAGCCATTGTTTACGTTTGCGATATTGGCCCTTATGACAACTCCATGTCGAATTGATCTACATTGAACGAAATGTCACCTTCACTTACGGAATAATCTAATGGAATATTTTTCCGAAAGTAAAAGTAACAGCTCTCATTAGTTTGCGTGAAAACCTTACAAATTCCAATTATATTTTTCGTTCTTTTCAGGTGGATACTGCTGCAGAAACTTGTTTTCGATTCTTTACTTTTCCGTTTCAGTCAATGGAATTTAACGAGGGTTTGGGGTAAAAAAAAGGATTTTTTTTTTCGAACACAATACCGACCTTTTGCAGGTAATGTTTTACACAAACACTATTGCATCCACACAGGGATGCCAGATTTTTTTTCAAATGTCTGTTCTAAAAATTGGAAATGTCTGGGAATGCCCATAATAGTCTGTAAATTTCTTTTTAGAAAATTAGACTTCTTTTAACAAACAGACGCAATAAGAGAGCGAGTTATGTCATTATCGCTATTTGTGTGATTATGTAAACATGTCTGCATCTATTTCTTGGATTGTATGCAATCTTACACTATTGTTTCATATTTTTAAAGTGACACTGAAGCTTGAAGCATTCGCAGAGATGACTTAAGTTGTTAGAAGTTTCTTCCTGATTTTATGAGAAGTTCTTTTCTGAACTGCCGAAATAATCTCTTCTGAACTTCAGGGGAGTATTCTCCTGAACTTCGGAAAAGTTTGTTCCTGAATTTCTGACAAATCTCTGCTTGAACTACTAGAAAGATTCCCCTATACTTCCGAAAAGTGTCTTTCTAATTTTATCAAAAGAATCTACCATAAATTCTGGAATTTCGTGAACTTCGAGGAGTCCTCATTCAGAAATGCTGGAATGTTCGATTAGGAACTTTAGGGATGCTCTCTAGCACTTCTGGGTAGTTCCAACTAAACTTTTGGTCTCTTCGCAACTTCTGAGAACAACTTCTCTCTTGTGAACTTCCAAACTTCGCATTGGTCCCATACGGAACTGCGAGGAAAATTTTATTCCAAATTTTTTAGGAAAATTCCTTTAAATTTGTTCTTGAAGTTTCTTCCTGGACTTCTGAACTTTTGGGAAGTTTTCTCAAGAACGTTGGGGAAGCTTGTTCCGGAACTATTGGGAAATTCGTGCTCAAATTAAAAGGAAGTACCCCCAATGATCCTGGAAAGTTTCATTCTTTTCTCTCTAAATAATTTTGAGAAATCCGTACTCTGAAATGCAGAATGTTCTCCTCTGAGCTTTGGAATAGCTGCCAAGAACTTCTAGGAAGTTCCAACTAACCTTTTGCGCAGTTTGTTCCGGAACTTCTGAGACGTTATTTCCTGAACTTGTGAGAAGTTCTTTCCTCAACTTCTATGACGCATCATCCTTAGGATTTTTTTCCTGATTTTTTGAGAAATTATAGGTAGTGCACTTCCTGGTTAGCTCCCGTCTGAAATTTAGGAAAGTTTTTTTTCTGAACTTCTGGGAAGTTCAATCTTGATTTCCGGAAGAACTCCAAAACCTTTGAAAAATTCCAAACTTCAGAGAACTTCTGAAGCTCTGATTAGTCCTCTCCTGATTCTTGGGGAAGTTCTGTCTTGAAATTCTGGGAAGTATGATCTTGAACTTCGGTAATGATTTTTCGAAGGTTCTTCTTGCATGAACTGCTTGCTCCCAATACTTCTGAGAAGTTTCTACCTGACCATAGGAAGAGCTTTTTTTCAAGGAAGTCTCTAAATTTCTCAAATTTAATTTTATTGTTGTGAACCTTGATTTTCGTTGTGACTTAATAGCAAGCAATATTACCAACGCTTTGACAGTAATTTTTCGCATGGGTTTGTACACGCGTGGGATTGAACACTACCATAAGTAGGGACTCCATGTTACTCTCGGAAAGGGCCTATACGATACTTATCTCCGGGCCCATTGAGTCTTCATGTGGCCAGCCGCTTTCGTTTCTTGAACGATTTCGACTTTAAATGATACCTACGGTATTTTAAAATATTTAAACAAAGATTCTTATCGTATCTACTATATTGTTCATATCCTCGTGTGTTTCAAGTCCAAACTTCAGAGAATACCTTTATTTAAAATTTAAAAAATATTTCAAATGCCTGTAAAGGTCTGCAACATGAATAAAATGTCTGCTAAATGTCTGCATCGTTTAAAAAGTCTGAAAATTTACAGACATGTCTGTGAATATGGCATCCCTGCATCGACATCATGACACACATAACAGATAGCCAAGGTGTGCATATCTAGGTGGAGTAGGTGTTGATCATTCTACTGCGCTAGGTAGGAATTTTACACCAAAATGTAGAAAATGTTATGTCAAAAAATAATAGTGACTCAAAGGATTGTGAAAGTATTAAAATAAATACACACGTGAGCAATGAAAAAAATAATAAGATTGAATTTCATTCATGAGCTTTCAATTGTAAAGGGTGTATTCGATAAAAATGGCACACACATATATACTCATCAAAATTAAACTGATTATCGGATTTTCTTGAAATTTTCAGGGAATGAAGAACTACTAATGAGTTTTGATTTACAACATTTGTTTTATTCAATTTCGTCTCCCATCCCGAATGCCCGCACCTTCCTTTTCACTCCACCCATCAAATTTTATATAACCGATTTTCCCAGTGTTTTTGTTGTTTTTACCCAAATTTTTTTCAATTCTAGCTCTGTTTTTATAGTTTTGGGAAGTTTGCGAAGTTCCGTTTTCATAATTGCCCTGAATTTTTCAATTGGACGAAGTTTCGGTGAATTTGGTGGTTCATATCCTTTGGCACAAAATTGACTCCGTTGGCTCGGTACCACTCCAATACGTTTCGAGCGTAGTGGCAGGATGCTAGATCAGGCCAAAACAGAGTTGATCCTTTGTGCTTCTTAATGAATGGCAAGAGACGCTTCTTAAGGCACTCTTCCGTGTAAATCGCACCGTTTATTGTTCCGGAAGTGATGAAGGGAGCACTTATTTCACCACATCCGCATGAACAATCGCCTGCCAGATTAGAAACTTCTTTGCAAATTTCGATAGTTTCTTCTTTCGAACATCCTCCGGAACATCGAACTTCGACTTGGCAACGAAATATTCTTGCCCAGGAAGTTGACGGAAGTCGGCCTTGACGTATGTTTCGTCATCCATCACGATGCAACCGGATTTGGTGAACAGCTTCGTGTAAAGTTTCCGGCGCGGGTTTTCGCAGTGATGTTTTGTTTTTCATTCCGGTTTAGGGCTTTTTGCACTGTGTAAACATGTAACCCAGCACGCTTCATGGTTTTCTGCACAAAACCGACTGACACCTTAGACTTTTAAGCGACATCTCGAATTGACATGTTTGGACGGTTCTTGAATTGTTGTACGACTTTCCTGGCCATTTTACTGTCCATTGGACCACTTTTACGACCACTCCCTTCCTTCCTTTGGACACTCAGACGCTCCTTGAAGGTTCTTATTACACGAGACACAGTTGTATTTGCAATTCCAAGCCTTTTGGCAATCCACCAGTGGGACGCCCCTGGATTTTGATTGTGAGTGCACAAAATTTTCTCACGGAAAATTTCTTGTTTCGACGACATGACTGGAACTACTGAATGTATAACTATGAAACTTGGCAGATGTAAATAATACACTATGGATAAGATCTACTCAAATTTCTAGGTTTTTTACTCATACGATTCAAAAGTTACAGAAGATTTTCTGTGTGCCATTTTTATCGAATACACTCTTTATCATTAATATATTTCTAGACAAAATAGTCAAAAGGTCGAAAGTAACATTTGTAAACAATGACTTCTAGCGTATTTTTCTGGGATCTGCTTGCTTCCACGAACCAAGGAGCACTAGAAATAGATACAAGGAGTTATTACCTTCCCGTTGGTAGTGGATGTAGATGTAAGCAACCTGGCATTTCCAGGAAATTTACGTTTTAAGTCATTGTTTACAAATGTTACTTTCGACCTTTTGACGATTTTGTCTAGATTTGATGTTGGCCTACTAAATCTTCATCACCCATTTGTCTTATCTCCAGATTACGAGTAACTTGTGATTAAACATGTTTTTTTTTATTATCTCTTTCAGGTGAGTATTTCCTATGATGGCATTCCATAGCAGACGAATAAATGCATTGCAATTCGCTCCAACATCGCGTAAGTAAACTCTTCTCCGCATATTCACCTTAAACGTTGTTCCATCGAAGTGCTCGTGGAACAACGCTTCGACAACAACAGGAACAATCCCCTGACATACCAGTTGCCTAACTTCGGGTACACAACCCAACCGAAAGTCGACTTGGTCCCAAATTTCAACTACTCTCCGCTTGGGGGCCTCCCCCGGTCGACTGTTTTCACACTCATCCAGTTCGTTCGTTTACCGTTTCATCCATTTTTCAACATCTGCGCAGCTGCAACCAGCATGGCATTCGCCGTGAATGTCGAATCTTTTTCCTCTTGAAAACTACCGTAACGTAACCCGTGTTTGACAGCAGCGGTCAGGCAGCGTTTGACGTTCTACCTGCAGCTGTGTTTGTGCGGATAGTTGGAACAGCTCTGTTCGCTGCCTGCTTGCTTCATTGCTAGTTTTGCGAATAACATGAGAGTGATTACGCGTTCGGACGACGTCGGTCGGGTTTTATGTTGAATTTTGATAGGGAAAAATCGGTTTTATTGGTGTGGTTTTCGTTCTAATGGTTAACTGGTTTTGTTCTTAGTGTAATCGTTAGTTGCGATCGAGTGTGATTCGTTTGAATATCGGTCAAAGTATGGCGTAGTGTGATTTTGAGGAAGACGATTGAGGGAATCCAACTGAGATCTCCAGATGTGTAGCTACGCGTGAGCACTGCGTTGAGGGAGCGGAAAGGAAGAAAAAAACGTATCAAAGGAAGGCACGAGAAACGAATAAAGTTAAATAATTGAGCAGTGGCGGAGTAAATTCAATGTCACGATAGTGTGTACTGCTGGAGCAAAGTCTAGAGAGTTCAGCAGTGCTTCTGAGTGTGTATGTGTGTATCAACAGTGCTTCGAAGTGGTACAAATGCAATAAGAATAAAGATCTCGTGAGTCATAGCGAAATTCTGCTACAGGCATTGTTGCAGCAAGTGATGAAGGAGCTAAAGGATTCCTAGTGGGAACCGGTTCCTTGAATATGCTGGAGTTTGAACGATCCCTGCTACACCTTCCTGGCACTTGACTGAACTTGTGTTGTTGTTTACGTGTATTTGTTTATCGTTTCTGTTGTGAAAAGGTATTTCTTATGTTTTCATTATTACTGCATGTCTTTCTCAACCCTTTTTGTGTTTTGTTGTTTGTTGTTAGTTCTACTACAATTTCGACTTCATTAAATTAATTCTGCTTCGCGGAAATAGTTTTTTTTAAGCTCTTTCTAACAGTTCCATCAGTTCCCGGTTCGATGTCTTGTCGCGCAAAAACCGGAAGTTGAAGGTCGTAATAATCGCGCGATGACTAACAGTTGTGTAACTATGTCATGCATTAACCCCCATTCCGACCGACATAACGATCTAAAGGATTATTGTCGAAAGGTGGGGGTTCACGAGAGCGAAAAATTGTTGAAATATTTTCGCTGTTTGTTACAATCAAGCAATGAATAAACAATCCAATGCTGCTTCTTTTGAAGGCCACTCGGACGGCGCTCATCGCCGTGGTGCCGATCGATCCGTATCGTGTCGATTTGGCAGAGTGCAAAAGGCTCCATCCTCGAGCGAAGGTGGCTGTTTGTGGCGGGCCAACAGCTCGAAATGAACTACACACCTGCTGATATAATGTATTTGTAGCTTGACGAAAAAAATAATCGTCATAATTGTTGAACGGTTGCAACAACACTGAAAAACAATAACAATAACGGCGACGACGAAGCTGACAGCAAATGGAAGAAGAAGAAAAATTCACGATAGTTATGTCGATATGCTCCTCGGTCAAGCCATTGTATACATATAGCATATAGCACCCAAAACGGAGAGGAGCTCGAATTTTGCAACACAGACCCCGATCGATGGGAGGTGTTGATATAAGCGAGACATTATTTAATGCCGTTTACCGTTTGTTTATCGACGGGAATCGGTTGTTAATTGTGTTTAATTCAGTTTCGATCGACAATGCCTCTTTGCGGTTTTTGGATATAAATGGTGATAATGGCAATAAGTTGCTTTGCGTGGCGAAATTATCGACACGTTATTGTTTATGTAAATGATATTCGCACGCAACGCACAGTGGGCAAGAACTGATGAAAACTAAGGAAAAAATCTGTAACTTCTGTCGCTTTTAAGCGCGGCTTGTAAACAAGGCCATTTCCGCTTGGAAATTGTCTGGGGAATCGAATAGAACTGGTTTCAATCACCGCATGGATAAAATTGTTGAGTTATAGAGTTTATTTTACCCCACTTCCCCTTATATTTTTGAATTATTTATAGATATCTTTACTCGGAATGGCTCAAGATCAACAAAATAGGGCTAGTTCCATGTGAAATTTTCTGGAGAACCGAATAGAGGCTGTTTTATATATCGCCCGGCTCTGTAAACAAATATTTAGCTGATTTTACCCCACTTCCTCTTATATTCTTGGGATAAATAATTCAACTGCATCGGTTAAACTGGGGTGAAATCAGCTATTTCTTCGTTCACAGCCGTGCGGTGGTTGAATTTGATTCTCCAGGAAATTTCACATTGGACTGGTCCTATTTTGTTGATCTTGAGCAACTCCGAGCAAAGATATCTATAAATTATTCAATAATATAAAGGGAAGTGGGGTAAAATCAGTCAGATCATTGTTCACAAAGCCATGCGGTAGATGAAATAAGTTCTATTCGATTCTTCAGGAAATTTTACATGGGATTAGCTTTATTTGGTTGATCTTGAGCCACTCCGAGCGAAGATATCTATAAACTTTTCAAGAATACAAGGGGAAAGGGGGTAAAACCAGCCAAATCTTCGTTCACAGAGCCGTGCGGTGGTTGAAACAGCTTCTATTTGATTATCTAGGACATTTCACATGGTATTAGCACTATTATGTTGATGTTGAGCCTCTCCGCGCAAGGATGTCTATAAATTATTCAAGAATATAAGGGGAAGTGGGGTAAAATAAGCTATATAACTCCACAACTAAATCCATGCGGTGATTGAAACCAGTTCCATTCGATTCCCCAGACAATGTCCAAGCCGCGCCTAAAAGCGACAAAAGTTACAGATTTTTTCCTTAGTTTTCATCAGTTCTTGCCCACTGTGCAACGGCTGGGAACGGGTGAGCTTGAATTTTTTTCTGAGGTTGAAGAATTCCGATGCAGGATATTGCCGATTGATTATTTGTTGATTTTTGACAAAGGTGGCCATTTACTTAAGGTTTAAGTACTGAAAGTGTCCGTTTCAGTGGGGCAAAATCGCAAGTCTTCAAATTATTTGCTAAGGAAAATCTGAGAAAACTTAAATTTCACGCACTAAAGTCTCTAGCTATGATTAATACCTGTCATTTGGTGCAAAGAAATTCTCAAAATATTTTGTAAATTTAGTGACGGGACTTCAGGTTTTTTCTTCCTCTCCGAGACTCTAGCAAGGATATTTTTTTTTAATTAGTTCGTTTATTTGTTAGGCTCAGGCGTTTATAATACTTTACGGAGCCGATGTTCAATATTGTTGTTAACAAAATTTAATTTTTCGATATTAGTAAAAGTAGGGTGCCAAATACTCGTGGCTAGCTCGAGTTTAATGGGTCGCATTTTTGTTTGGAAAGGTCTAGGCTAGTAACTCTAGCAAGGATAATCTTTGCTTACTTCTTAAATTACTTTCAAAATCAGCCTGGTGTGCATCAAAACATTGAAAGTAAGTAGCCAGCTCTTGGAAGTACACCCAAAAACGCTTGCTTTTCTTTGCAATCAACATTCAGTTTATGAAAGTAGAATGAACTTCAATTTGTGATCTGAAGATGTCCCTTTAGAGGTCATGTGGTGGCCACCCGCAAGATCCGGAACAAGTTGTAAGTTCTTGGAAGTGTTTTACAAAGTACGGTTTTTTTTGCAATCATTTTGTAATCCTCGGCCGCAATTGTCCTGGCCACAAACGTCTCGTTGGTCTAAGGCCGCTTTTACGAAGGTTCCGGATCTTTCGCTTATTTTCTTTGAAGTTAGGCATCAACAGACCAAGTTCAGGGTCCTAATGATGTTGGTTTTCAAAAAAAAAACATTACATAGAAAAACGAGTCACTCAAGTCATGACAAAAAAAAAAAAAACTATACATCTTAAGGTGAAACTAGAGCGAGTCCTTCTTCCATACAACTGATAGGTTAGGTTAATTATCACTTCACTATTTTTGAGACTAAAAACCACAAACAAAACAGAACAAACAACGCTCAAATTGCTTAGCAATGTCGATGCTCCCGTAGAGCAAATAATTCTTGAAAATTTCACCTGAATTCCTACCAGTATTTGAGGTTTGTGTTCAGAAAATTTCACTTCGAAGTGATAGGGACTTGATCCCGTTTGTCCTTAACTCCGTGCGTCGATTGCTCCAAAAGACGGTGAAAAATCTCCGACGAAGTACATTCCGCGTCCGATGGAAGACAAAAACTGACACCACCCTATCGAAGATTCGCTGCAACCCGTAGATAGCGCTCCTCAAGCCGTAGTTGGTGCGGCGAAAAGGAAGCCTCGGCATTAAGTTCTTGCGCATTGGCGTTGGTTGAACATGGATGTTGATTTGTTGTAGGCTTGTTTCGCAGTCGGTTCTTTCTTGTAGAGTATCCGCGACAGTTAAGGCTCTACAAACGTCTCTACGGACTCGCAGAGGCTCCATGACTAACTGACAGCGACTTTCGTAGCTAGGAAGCCGAAATCTACGGAGCGCGAACCGTAATGATTTGATTCGTTCGGCGCCATTATTACAATTCGGGCTCCAAACTGCTGAACAGTACTCCAATGTCGATCGCACGAGAGAACAATCGAGCGATTTTAGGCTGTCGCTGAAACAAAACCAAGAATTCTTTAAGCTTTATCAACAACATACGAAATATGTTGCGAATACGTCAGTCTAGGATCCAGCTAAACACCTAGCTCTTTAACGCACGGCATTCTTTCGATGGTCATGCCGAGAAGATTGTAGTTGAAAACAACTGGTTGTTTCTGCCGTGAAAAGGTTATAACTGAGCATTTAGCAAAGGCATCAATCTGTTCTTGGAGGAAACGGCAGTTGGCTATTGAGAAGATATGCAGAAAAATGTTTAGGTCGTCGACAAACGACAGTCGTGGTCCTCTGATAACACGATGTACGTCGTTGAAGCAGAGAAGAAATATCGACGGTCCCAGATGGCCGCAGAAACTTGTTGATCGAATGTCGCCTAAAGCAACTGTCAGTTGACGCCCTGTAAGATATGAACGAAACCATCTTAAGAGAATATCGCCAACTCCTAGCCTGTCAAGTTTGGCGATCGCAATATCGTGGTTCAACTTGTCGAAAGCTGCTGTTAGATCTGTGTAGATCACTTCAGTTTGGCATCGAGCAATCATATTATCAGTGAAGTATGACGTTAGCCTTTGCTTTTGAGTAGGAAGGAAAAACCTGAAGTCCTGTCACCAAATTTTATAAGACTCGAAATTTACAGAATATTTCTTTCCTCGAACTGAAAGACAATGGAAAGGATAATGGATGCCTACGTTGAATCAACGTTTTTTGAATAATTTTCCTCTGAGCAAATCCCAATTCGCATACCAAATCGGAAAGTCGGCACTGAGTTGCTTAATAACAAAAATTGAACTTTCATTTAAAGCCACGGAGATATCTTTGGTGCATTTTTAGACAAAGAAGGGGCTTTTGACAATGCATCTCATAGCTACATGCGCACAGCCACAGAGACTAGAGGCTTTGACAAAGAAATAACAAGTTGGATAGAGGCGATGCTTAAAAATCGGGTAATGTTTGCAGACTTCGGTAGTTCGAGATTGGTAGTCAGACCACAGAAGGGATGGCTACAAGGTGGAGTTCTGTCACCCTTGCTTTGTTCGCAAGCATAATTGATAATCTTTGGAAGAAGGTAACCGATCTTGGATTTGAGGGTATGAGTACTAATCCCTAAAAAACGGTAATTACACCGTTCACAATGCGATGAACGGTATCGATGCCTAGACTGACTATAACTGGGGTTTCAATTGATTTTTCAACGGAAGTAAAATACCTTGGTGTTACTTAATATAGAAAACTCAACTAGAACTCACACTTCGAGAGTGTTATAACCGCAGAAATAAATGTTTTTTAGGACATCAAAAGAATATTTGGCAAAAACTGGGGCCTACGTCCAACAATGATTCAATGGATTTACACCAGCATTGCCAAAAACAAAAGCAGTAAACTGCTAAGAAAAAAACGGGGTAAGCTGCAAAGACTAGCATGTCATTCAATAACCGGGGCAATGTACAGCACGTCATGGATGGCGCTAAATTCCCTCTTGAATTTACTACCACTTCAACAATTTATAGAGCACTGTTGAAACTTAGCAGGCGCGAATTAAGTGTGTATGTAGGCTTATTAGTCAGCCATTGCCCATCGCGACACTTCCTAATGAAGCTAAGGAAGTTCATTCTGAAGAATGTCGGTTCTGAGGGTTCAAAACTGAATCCTCAGAGCATCGACTTTGTGAATGCAGTTTTCTCCTTAATAAGAGGAAACGTTATTTCGGGAGTTGCATTGTGTAAGCTCGAGATATCGTGGAATATAAATCACAAGAAGATAGTAGCATTCATTATGGATGCTATTCCGGACAACCTCCAGTCCTAAACACTGATGGGTGTAGAAATGAACTGCGCACAGAAAATGGGTCTAACGACAATAGGTCAATAAATGGTCGCAGTGAGTTGGTACCCCGACAGAAGAAGATGGTGAGCTTTTATTTATACCGGGTACTGGATGCTTTCTCAATATCTCCTGCGAGATGTTTTCCGCAAAATACGCGCTCGTTTACCTTGAAATCTTTGAAAGATTACAGTCAGTAGTCAGTAAGTGAGTCAGTTAGTGAGTCAGCCAGTCAGTCAGTCAGTCAGTCAGTCAGTCAGTCAGTCAGTCAGTGAGACAGACAGACAGCTGCCAACAAGCTGCTGGTGTCGGGACGAGGTAATGTTTGGTGGTTGGTGTGCTCACTGAGAGTCATTCCTCGAGTTGCAGAGGAATTGGAAAGATGCTTAAAGTGCATGGGCTTTGGTCAACAGGCGAGTAACTGCAAAGGCCCTAACAAATCTGATCTGTTCAGGAAATGCGGGGTAAAGGTTAATTTTGAAAAAGACTGTACAAAGCAACCGAGATGCATGCTTTGCAAAAGGAGAACCGAACCGACCACATGACGGGGGGCTTCAGATTGCAAGTAGATAAAAAGGCGACAGTGATGGAGGTATCCTAAATTAACCTCAATCATTTCAACATAGCACAAGTTGTGACAGTCAACAACAGAAACAAAGTGTGACGTCGCAATCGGCAGATAGAGCGACGATTTCCGCGTTACAATCTATGGTCAGATTCTCCATTCAAGAAGTAGTGTCCAGCTCATACGAAGGTTTCAAGATCGCCAAAATCAAGGGAATCTTTGTATGCAGCTGTTAGGCACCCCCAAGATGGACTATGGGGCAATTCCACTAGATGCTGCATGTACTAGCCGAGAAGCTCATTGGAAGAAGATCAGTCGTCACGGGAAGTGACTCCAATGCTTGGGCTATGGAGAAGGGCAGCAGATCGTACCAGCGCTAGAAAGTACAGCCTGTCAGAAGCTCTGGCAAAGTTGGAAGTTAGGTCGAACGTAGCTACCGTAAGCACTTTTCGTAAGGACGGTCGTGAATCCGTAACGGATGTTACCTTCTGTAGTCCGTCGCTAATGACAAATATGAACTGGAGAGTGTATGAGGGGTTTACCCAGAACGATCCGGAATAACATCGTCCAGCGAAATCCTGTAGCAATACGGGGGACAGAAAGTTGCGAGCAGAATTGGAAGACGAAGGTTTTCAACAAGGAACTATTTGTTGAGGCACTACGATTCGACAACGAACCCTCGAACCGAAACGCGGGTGAGCTGAGTGAGTAATGAATTTGAACAAACGCGTGAAATTTACTCATGTTTGATTCGAAACCAAAGGAAGCATAAACAACGAAATTGTATGCAATCTGTCATACTTCCATGCAACAGACTAGATTCAGGCGTTTTCTGACTGAAATTTACATGAAATGTCCTATTAATTTCTGCCAAAACTAGCATCCCCTTTATGTGCATTAGATAACGCAGAAAGTTAAATGTTTCTTTCAAACTGTGTAGTGAGGCCATGCGACGAAACCATGCCGAGGAAATTGGAACCAAGGAACAAGCGGCGCCCAGCTTACTGGTGGAATGAGCAACTCAGCAACCTCCACGCTAGTTGTCACAGAGTCAGAAGACCTGTCCAGAGAGCTAAAACTGCAGCAGACAGAGAGGTGAATAGAGTGGCTTTCCGAGCGGCCACGGCAAAATTGAACCGGGAGATAAGACTGAGCAAGACAAACTGCAACAAAGAACTGTGCCGAGTCGCTGATGACAACCCATGGGCAACGCGTATCGAATTGTGATGGCGAAGACCAAATGCCCAACGATGGCTGCAGAGCTATTTACAGAAAAAACTGAAAGGACTTTTCCCGATGCACGACTCACAACGTAGAGGGCTTAAGGTGAAGAAGGCACCTGGATCGAACGGAATACCTAACGGGGCTCTAACAGACAGATAGACAGACAGACAGACAGACAGACAGACGGATAGATAGATTTAACATGAAACATGTAAGCAATGTCGTTTTTTGAAATTCAACTGTTGCTCTTTAATTCCTTTGTTTCAAATCCAATCTTTAATCACACAGATTATATCATACCGCCTTAGATAGTCATTGGTTTTGTAAAACTGACTAATGTATGCTCCAAATATCTTTCAGCACAAAACCCCCACCAAACCTTCGGATAGATCTTCGACATAAAATCAAGTTCATGGACTGGACCATTTTTGTGCCAATCGCATCACATCTTCCCACTCGGGTTGTACATCGCCCGCACTGCGCACCAATGATAGTGTGTCAGTAGTGATTGCCCCTATCGCCGAGCTGCACCGCTGTTTGGATTGTGTGTTATCCAATCGCCACCGTTTCCACCGAGAAAACACGACTAGCCTACACCCCTAGCGACTATTTGTATAGTTCGATTGCATTGGTCGGCCTGAACACCGAGGACTAAACTCTCGCGGTATTTAATCCGTTCGAGAACGGGACGATCCGAGGCAGTTATCGTGCATATTGGGAAGCAAATTGTTCGCACTTGACGACGACGCATCGCCCGCCATTATCAAATTATTCGCATTCGCGTCGCTCGCTTCATAAAAACAACTTGCGCCGTTATTAGAATTACGTCATTCTGTGCTGGTTCATTCTGGCTCGCCTCAAAGCTTACTTCCCCTAAGACGAGAGACGAGACACGGGACTTTCGGAGATTGTTTGCAGAGAACAGTTTGTGTGCTTGGCGGTGGCTATAAATTCTACAGAATCTGACGTGACTGCTTGCAAAGCTTGACGGGGGATGCTTCAAGGTCCGGCACGTGACCTTTTCTGAATGGTTCTCGTGGTGACGGTCATCGCTCGACAAATGCTGAAGCTCGTTCGGTGCTGCATTTATCCAATTTGATAGATTTGACAATCAATTCGAACACCACCGAACGCAAACCTACTCAAACACAGTCGAAAGCAGTGTATGAAGGCAAATAAATCCTCATTGCGAGGTGTGTAATTCACGATCGTAATTGGACCCGGCTCAGTGAGCGCTGATTTCGACCCAGTTCCACACTTTAAGCCTTTGGAGCCTTTGAAGCCTTTGCAGGTGTCTTTCTCTTTCGTTTCAGAAATTGTTTTACCACCCTGCCTGCGCTCGATCGAAGTCGGTGGAAACAGCAGAGGAGAGTATCGCTTTTCACAACGGCAAAAGTCGGTTTCAGTTTTCAAATTTCATTTAAATGGCTGAATTCGAGCACGGAAACGACACTTATCCAAGCTGCATGTATAGAGGGTATTGATTACACTTTATTGCCCCGTAAACTAATGCCAGGATTAACTGATACGATGCACCGTATGGGTCTCCGGGGAGCTGCTGCCTGGTTGGTATCATGTTTGCATGTTTGGTGGAAGTATTTTATGGAACCGTTGCTTCGCACGGCATGACTTTAACTTCTTCCCCTGTGTTCTGGCGTACATCCATCTCGAGGCAGATCGGCGGTCGGCGCAGGTGCTTGAGCACGAACCAGGCAGTGTAGCGGTGGAGGTAACACGAATCTCAAGGTCCCTGCCCGGCTGTGTGTAGTTACCTTTGTCGTGTCATTGCCGGGTTTCGAAGGAAGCCGCCAGTGAGGGGTTTCGAAACGGTCCGCTGCTGCGTAATTGCACCTCTTGAGTGGGGTACCTATTTGAGTGTACTTTCATCAATTCATCATATTATGCGAGATGATCAGTTTATGCAAGCGATGCTCTGGAGCTGCGGCAACCTGTTCTACTGGGTTACGAAATGGACTAATTGGAACTGTACGTTTACAGACGTTCTCTTTTTTGAGGGGGGGGATTCGGTAGGCTGGTACTCATCTCCCGGAAATTTGAATGGCGTCTTATAGGCCTAATTCGTTTCGTAAGGGGGCATTCGTTAAACACTTTTTTCTTGAAATCAATCAAAACATTCCCTGCATTCTACACATTTTAGACGAATATTTCGATAGCTTCAACCTGCTTTGATCCAACCATGTTTAAAAACAGTCCAAACACGAAGTTAATTATTCCAACTTAGGAAACATCCTGTAAATTTAGATGCTTTGAGATTGACGAAAACGGTGTTCAAATAAACTAATACAACAGAGTTAAAATTATCATTTCCAACTATTTCCTGCCATAAGATTTTGTACAGTCTCCGTGTCCACTTTATTCGCCGCAGAACGCCAGTTTGCCTTGAACTGTTTCACGCTCACAACAGCTTGAGTCTTTTTAAGGTTCCGCTTGACGATGGCCCAATATTGTTCGCGTGTTGGGAGGGTTCTTGTCCTTGGGTACCATTTGAACGTTCTTGGCAGCATACCCCTCCATGGCCTTTTTTTCGTAATGATGCCAAATCCGGCCAAAATAGAACGGAACAATTATGTCGCTTCAAGAAAGGAAGTAGACGATTTTGTAGGCACTCGCTCAGATAAATTTCCTGGTTGACGGTTCCGGCCGCAATGTAAACGTTGCTCTTCAAGCCACCGGTACAGATGGCCTGCCACACCAGATATTTCTTCGCGAACTTTGACAGTTTAATGTCCTTGAAAATATCTGCCATCTTTCCCCGTCCGGTTGTCGTATAAAATTCCTGTCCAGGAAGCTGTGCCATGCAATCAAACTTCGTCACCATAGTCGCGTACAACTTTCGCGGTCGTGCTTTGGCCGACGTGTTTTGTTTATGGTCGCGATTTGGAGTCACGACTTTCTTGTAAGTCGACAGTCCAGCACTTTTTTTAGCTCTATCCACGGTTGAAGGCGTCACTCCCAGCTTCTTTTCGACATCTCGTACGGAGAGGTTGGGGTTCCGCTGGAACAGCAGGCAACTCTTTTTGTCGTCGCTGTGGCCTCCGGCTTTCGATTTCGCACCGATCCAGCGTTCCTGGCTGTCGAGAAACGTTCACCGAACACTTTCAATACGTTGGTAACAGTTGATTTAGCCACATTCAACAATTTCGGCAATTTTTTTGGCGTGAGAGTAGTTTGGATTTTCGCCATGCACGTGCAAAATGTTGATGCGTTGCTTCTCTTTCTTCGACGACATTTTGATAACTGAAGTGCTTATCTCAAAATCAAAATAGAGGCATGACACACACACGCTCACATTTTCAAAACGAGGGGTGTGCTAAATTTAATGCACGATGAAAGGAAATGCGTCAAGTTTAAGTCGACCAAATTTTGATCGAAACACTCTTAATATCCGAAAAATGATACCAGTAGGTTCACAGATCTAAAGAGTTATGAAAATGTTTGGCCCAAGACCAAGTGTTTGGGCGTGACGAACTAGTCTCAGACTGGAAGTCTCGTAAATACGAAACAACAAAAATAACAACACATAAGAGACACATTTTTTGCCATAGTTAACCGAACAACAGAACTTGGTGAGACCGTTCCAATTTTAGAAAAAAAATAAGACCGTTTATTTTGATTAACAAATACTTGACTTTCGTTGGCGGTCTTGGGGTTGAGAGTTAGAGAAGCATTTGCTTGTATAGATTGCATGAAATCTAACACTATAGGCAGCACTTTCTATTAGTTTTTGAAAGTATTCAATTAGCAAAAGATCTTTGTCTTATCCATAATAGTTTGAAGAAACCTGAAAATTCTGTCATGAAACATTCATTCTTGGAAAAAAAAAAAGTTGGAAGAAATCTGGGAAGAAGTTAATTAAAAAAACATAATTCGAAAACTAGGAAAATTTATATTAACACTTCAACACTTTTTCTAAAAGAATAAAAAAAATTGAAACACTTTTTTGAACTATCACTGGTAAACGCGAGCAAGTTCCGTTAAATTACACTACAAAAAACTTACCTTTTGAAAGATAGGCATATTTCGTCTGCGACTTACAGTGTCTGAAAACCTCTGTGACAAATCAGATGAACATAAATAACTTTAAAAAAAAAGACTGACGTGGATTCTGACAAGCTTTGGAGCATGGTAGAAAAATATAATAGGAACGAACCAACATTCAATTCCGAGTAAAACAAAGATAAGTATTTTTTTATAAATAGTTCAAAAAAAAAATATTTTTTTTTTTGCAATAAACGTTTTTGTTCTCTTTTGAAATTGGATCCTTTACTATTTTTTTTGTCGTTTTTGTAGGTTGCATCGGTCAAGATGCAACACACAAGGCAGCCCGTTTCTCGGCATTTTTCATCAATTTTTTGAGTGTTTCGGGTTGAATGGCAGTTATTTTTGGCGTATGTTGGCCTTGAGTGGATGAAGAGTGTCTGGTTCATCGGGATAAACCTTTCCCTTCAGGTATCCCCGCAGGAAAAAGTCAGGTGAGGTCTGGTGAAATTGCCGTCAGTCGAACATGGCATGCTATAAATCCATTGTTAAACGGGCTGTTTGGCATGTTGAGCCCTCTTGCTGGAACCAGGGTTGCGATTTCTCTGGGGAGAATCACCCAGGTGCACATTTCTAGCTCTCTTTGGTGAATCTCACTCATTCTCTACGGAGATTTTTTCCTGACACCACTGTAGAGATTGTTCGGCACAGCACGGGAGAGCGAGAGAATTAACAGTTCACTTCCTGAGCGTTCACACACTTACTGCAGTGTATACGACGAAGAATGGAAGAGTGAAAAAGGACTGTACCGCACTGACGTGAGTGAAACCTGGATCTAAACATTAAGGAAAAATGGCTGGAAAATGGGAACAAGGAAATACAGTCCGAAGTTTTTCGCAAAAAAAAAGTAGGTTTGATGACGGTACAGAAAAACTTGATCTAAATTGTGTGGAGAAGGGGCCTCAGATAGCCTAGTCGGTAATGGCACGGAGCTACCAATCCGAAGGCGGCGGGTTCGATTCCCAGTTTAGTCGACTTACAACAAATTTCGAATTCTTTGGGCATAAGAGTATAATTGTGCTTGGCACACAATATGTAAATTCATGCATTGGAAATTGGCTTCGAAAGCTCTCAATTTAATGAATAGCTGTGGAGGTGCATTGAGAACACTAAGTTTGTGAGAGCCAGACAATAAACTAAGTAAATAAGATTGGATACGCCTAAAAGAAGAAGGAGAACGTTGCGAAATCAGTAGCATTGTAAAATTGTTCAAATTCAAGTGCTGCGATACAAAAATATACAATGAAGGTTTTCACTAGGGTGAGTCTCCCCGGTGAAATAATTCTGCTCTCTTCGGTGCTCCTCAGAGATCACTCAGACGATCCGGCCTGTTGTGTGGTGAGGGTGCAAACGACAGACCCTTTGGTGTCACTCAACTTGTGATACCTAGAAGAGAGTGGAAACAAAACAAAAATCTCTCGGGTGAGTTTGCGTTTGCCAATGTGCGGAGTACCTTTTCACTAAGCACCGTGCTTGCACCGAGGAGAATTGCATGGCTGGCTGCAACCAACAGACGCCAATGTCATGTTCGTCCACCTAATCTGCCACAAAATCGCGTATCTTGGCCCGATATTGACCGTTACCGTGGCGCCGATATCGCCTTCGAAGAAGTATGGGTCAATAACCCTATCAGCACAAACACCGCACCAAACAGCGACCTTGGAGGAATGCAAGAGGTTCTTCGAAGACCATTGAAGATCCTGTGGCATTAAATTTTACCACCAAAGCACGAATAGTTCTCGGGGGTAGGTACATTTTGGCCACGATACGGCGCTCTGAACGCGCGTTGAGTCAGCGTCAGAGGAGTCATTTCGAAAATAAATTTTCACAATATCAACTCGTTGTTGTGATGCAAAGTGGTTCAAGGTTAAAATTATACTGGACTGACGTTTCTAAACCATAAACAAACAATGCAAACTATCACCTGGTTGTCAAATTATTTAAAAAAAAAATCACCTTGTTTTATTTACTTGAGGTTAGAGAGCGTAACACATTCAAACGAATGACATGAACAGGTGCATTTTTGTTTCCATTTTGTTATGATTTGTTTTTATTTAAAGTTATTATTTGCTAATTTGGTGTTTATGCAAATCAAAAAAGCATGCGTATCTGAGTCAAAATGCACAAAAGAGCCACATTTTCTCCAATAGTTAATCGAACAAAAATACTTTGTGAGACCATTCCAATTAAGCAAAACTTTTTGCAGCGTATTTTAATTATCAGATACTTGGCTTGCATTGGCGATCTTTGGGTTGAAAGTTAAAGACGAATGTTCTATTTAGTGGTCCATAAAAAACGTGACAAGGGGGGGGGGGGGGGTTAAAAAGTCACTTTTTGAATGACATAATTAATGGACGTTCCCTAGGTTGCATGGACCCCAAGTATTCTCCCTTAGCTCAGTCGGTAAAGGCGCAGCTACAAAGCAACACCATGCGTAGTGTATGACTGTGCTTGCCATATAATCATACTCTTCATTAATAACTGTGGAAGTACATTTAGAACACTAAGTCGAGACTAAGCAATAACTATAGCAATAAGTTGCGAAAGCAAAAAGCTTGAAATGCTATAAAAAAAAGGAAAAAGACACTAAGGATACTGGCAACACTTTCTATTAGTTTGCGAAACTGTTCAAATAAAGAGATCTTTTTTTTATCCTTTTGGTCGTTATATTAGCTTCAAAACAGTACAAATGAAAAATTATTATGAGCTTGAATTTACATTGGTAGAGGACTCGGTCCTTTCTGCTGCTCTGGATAGTTGCTTTGACTACATCCCATGTAGATGCTAATGTAGAGGGAGGACTTTCGATTTCGACAAGGAACCTCACCGACAATTGATCATCAATGTGTGAGAGAACATTAAATTCATTGAAGATTACCAAATCCACATTGATGTCAATCGGAAATGAGCGACATCTAGTTCCCATCCCCAAAGAACTGCTCATAATGGCTAACAAAGCATACGCTAGTTGTAAGCTACATTTGGAACATCCATAACGGAAAAAGGACAAAGAAAGAGAAGAAAAACGGAAGGAGCTAGCAAGGTAGGAAGAAGCAGGGCAAAATAAGCAACAAATGAATAGCTTAAAATCGTCGATTGAAAAGAAAGAAAAGTACGTTCTAATAAATGTGTTAATGATAATGCCCGATTATTTATAATTTCAGATTCGCCTGTTGAGGTTGCGGATGCGTCCGCGCCTTGTCCTACCCCGCAGTGGGATGTTAGGCAATAGTAAAGTCCTTGGTTCGAGTACTACTTTACCCATGCCATTTCGCTCAATATTTCAATAGTTCTATTCTATTTCCAACCTACCGTACAGTGACGGAACTTTCAACACTTTCTCTTCATATCTTTCATTCTAGCAAACATTACTGTCCACTCTTGGTGCCTCATGGTAATGAGCGAACATCTCCTTCTACATCAATTTCAGATTGTTTATGGAAGAAAATTCGCGTCTCAAAAACGCCATTGAGAACAACAATATTGCGGAACTTTTAACTATCCTAAAGTCACTATTTGGTCATTGCCTCTAAGTCACTATTTGTTCACTATTTTCGACATTGTGGTCACTAAAGTCACTACTAGAGGAAAGGCTTGTAAGATGGAACAGCGCCACTTTTGACATTCACAGCGACAACACTATCGCGCTGTCAAGTGTGACCCTCATTTTTTTTTACTATTCTTCAATTTTCATTTGCTCTTGGAGTGCATACACTCATTCGGTTTAGCTCTTCCAGGTTTCAATGTTCGAAAGTGTTGGCAAAGGCATTTCCAAACAAATCGTAAAGGGAAACAATTTTTTGATGTTTTGTGTTTATGGCGTCATGTTTGTAAGATGGAACACTGTTAGGCTTGTATAATAGAACACATTTTTTTCGTTTTAAAACATATGAATGATATTTTTTATGTATGGAAATGCCATGGAATCAACAATAAAGTGGATATAGAATAAATTACATCATTATTAAAATATTTTTTTTTAGAATCTCTAGACTTTTCTTTCATTTTTAATTTTTTTTTAATTTTCATGTTGTAAGCTCTGATCACAAGCTAAATTCAATAAATTTAAATAAATTTTCGCGGTTTTACTTCATTATTTCAGTGTTCATGTGGATTACTTGGGATGTTCCATCTTACAAGCCATATTTTAAAATTACAATTTTCGCTTGATTTCGAAAATAGGCCATAATTTTTTTTTATGACTATAAATAATCAGATCTTTGGGCAAAGTTGGACCCTTTTAGTTCCTTTTTCGTAAGATGCGTTTGGATCCACGAAAAAATAAAAATTATACATGTTACGAGCAAAAAACGGATCGTGTTCCATCTAACAAGCCTTTCCTCTGTATGTAAGAATCCTTGCAGACATCCTGGACAACTTATACAACCCTTTGCGGATTTTTTTAAGTTAATAATTAAATATATGAGATTATGAAATTCATGCAAAAAAAAAATCTTCTAAGATTTTTCCAACATATCAGGATTTCCTCCAAGAATAACCGTATAATTTTTGAGTAGTTCTGTCAGGTGTCCTCCAGGGATTCCTTCGAAATCACAAAACTTCACAAAATCAGGGATTCTTTAAAACATTTCATCACAAGAAAGTTTTGAAAAACTGCCGATGCAATGCCAGAAGAAACTCCTAAAAGAATCCCTGGAGGTATGCCTACAAACGCCTGAAGAATACCTATCGAAACTCCAGAAGGAAACGAATGATATTATTCCTCGAACGATATTATTCCTCAACGAATGTTTTTAAATATTTGAGAAATTCTATAAAATTTTCTTCAAAAAATGACATGGAGCACACACAAACTCACTTTCATACTGTCATCTGTAGTTTTTAGTGTCAATTGTTTCATTTTGTTTCACGGGCCTAAAACAGCACACTAAAAGTAGTATTGATAAAAACTTGGATCCTAAAGTGTACTCATATTTCGAATTTGAGAATTTTTAATGGACAAGCAATTGCCAAAAATCTTAAAAATCTTGGATTTTCTCAAAAATCTGTTATCTTTACAAACAGATATCTGTATGAAAAAAATGATAAAAAGTCTGTCTAGATTTATCTGTGCAAGTGGCAACCCTGCGTGTAAGTATGAGTGCATCATCAGCGTTGCCAATTTATTTTCGATAGAATCCCAGAAAGAGACCAGCAAATAAGTTCAATCGAACACACCTTTTGTCAAGTTGCGGATTTTTCGGTTTCGGGAGACATAATTGTACATGAAATCTTCGTTTACGTTTTTCAATTATTCCAAAGGTGAATAACGTCTCATGTAAGATTAATAATTTCTAAGTGTAACAGAAAAAAATTAAATCTACCCATGCATTTCAATGTGATTTTTCATTGAATTCAAAGCTTCCTCACAATTCTCCACCATGACGTGACTTCGACAAAATCTCACTAATAACAGTGTAACATTCCGCTGTTTAATTACCACCAAACAATTGTTCAGATCAACATCATTAAGCCAAACTCCAGTAGGCAGACCAGCAGGCAGCAAGTATCGCATAATTTGTGAATGTCCTTCTTCGCAAACCGACTGACTCACTCCTACTCACTGGTAATGATCGAAAAATGCACTTTACACCACGCTACGAAGTATTCTGCCATGCATAATTATGCGGTTGTTTACAACTTTTAATTACTTCTCTGATGAGTCTCGTTCACTTGAGCAAAGCACCGTTTTCATATGCGATAGAATCTGGCTACATTATCCAACCTGCCGAAACCTACCCTACCTGTCATCGTGCGGCAAACGGCTCCTTCATCAGTAGCTCATCATGTCAAAAATTACTAATGTGGCGCTACACTATCTCCTACTTGTTTGCCTTCTTCCTTCCTCCGGCGCCAGATGAAACGAGAAGCTATATAACCACCTGACAAACAGAATAATTGCTACTTTTTGATTTGTATGGGAAAATCAACCGTCAGCCACTCGGAAGCTTCTTCTCTCTAATCCGAAGGAAAAAGAACGGCTTGAAGAGCTGCTGCACCTTGAAATCCGGGAAGTCGGTGGTGGGTAATAAATAAGAAAGAGTCAAATTAAACAATCCGGCGTGGTTGCCCTGGCTGGCAGCATGGGGAGAGGTTTAATGGGGTATTAATACGTTCGGAAAGTGGAAAAGTAGTTGGTTGGCTGGTTGGTTGGTTGGTTCTTTGAATTCGAAAACTTAACCAACCAAAGGTATGCTCGCGGTTGAGTTTTTTTTTCATTGGATTAATTCAGGTGTCATGAACAGTAGTGAAATGTTTATTGGCGGTTTGTGGTGCGTCGGCTTGTCGGAAACTTTCAACTGGGCTTTAAATCAATTTTTGCGCGGTGGGAGCTAATTACGGGGTTTTTGTTTGTTTTGTATGTTAGAAACTTTCCTTCATTGAACCTCTTCACGTTTGATATCTCGATGGTCGAAAATGGGTTGGCTAGAATTAACCCCATTTTCATTCTTGGCCTTTTCCACACCCCCAAATTACATTGCCTCGTTACTACACTTCATTCCAAGGCATTGAAACATAATTACCCTCGCAGTTTGATTCGTCCGGCTCGAATCATTACACGTCAATTTGGACTGCACCTGATCTACAATCCACTTACAAGCCTCGTCGTCGTCGGGTGATAGCTCCAATTTCTTATTGATTTTCAATTACCGGCACTTTAGCCTACTTTCCCAGACCCAGCGTCTGCCGCTGCCCCAACATTCGCCGCTAGCAACTATGGCTTTTACATAAAACTATCATGCAACAAGAAGAGCATTTTCGCATTCATCGTCGTCGTCGTCGCCGCCGTGGTCCAACGAATGTGGGGAAAGGAGCATTCGTTGATGTTCGAGCTTGACCGCCTCACTCTACGTCGTATGTAAAAACATAAATTCAAATCCGATGAGCTGACCTTTGTCTTAAGCCCCATCAAAACAAAGCTCATGCACATTAGTACCCATTCACAAATGCGGACAAGCTTGTAACAACAACAAGAGCTGACTTGACCCCTTCACTTTAAATTTGCTCTACCGCATCAACTATGAATCAATATGATCGACCGATTACACCTACTTGAGTAGCTCGGATCTGTCACACCTGTCAAGATTAGTAGCCAGATGATGCACGGGTTACGCGTTGTGTCAAAACTCCACGATGCCCCAGCTAATCGACGGTTAACTAATCGTCCGAGCAAGATCGTGATCAACGTTGAGTAATGGGAGGTGCTCGATGATCGCTGGCTCATAATTCGAAAGTACACTCGTTAGAGTTTTGCGAAAAAAAAACCGGAGATTTGCCAAACAACTGATGATCAGACGATTTTGGCGAGTCCAGTTATGAGACAGGCATTATGTATCATTTCGTGCGGTGGTCATTAGTGTAAACGATGGAGGAGAAGCAAAACAAGTCACTAAGTTAGTATTGATGATTTACTCACCTCTTCAGATCACCCACAACCTAGAACCATCTAGCGAGCAAGGATAAATTCCTGCGTGACACTAGCCGTGTCTGGTGTGGAAACAAAACAAAGCGCCGAAACCGAAATTAATCATCCTATAGTGATAACTGACCTAACTTCTAGCTTTAAATACACGGAAAAAAATCCGTGCCCAGATCCGTGAAGTGCAGTCATGAATTCGAGAACAAGCTAGAAAATTAATCGGTAACTTGATCACGTTTTTAGGTTAAAATCTACCCGACCTCCCAAAATGTTGATAAATTGATTCAAATCGGATGAATCTTTGTCAGCTGTTGATTCCAACGAATCATTCTTTCAACTGCCCTACCAGATGCACCATGAAGCCAATCTCGTGAAGTCTTACTTCTTCGGCATCGGGTCATTTTTTCTCACTAACTCGCTAAAGCTGTGTCCATTTAGAATCCGGAATTACAAAATCATCTGTATCTCGGTAACGGATTGACGTACACATAAGTTTAATACATTAAAACAAAGGTAATTGTTTTCAGGAAAAAATATCAATACAAATCATTTCTCTTCGTTTCTAATGAAAATTCGCACTTTGTTCTTTATTCCTCCCATCAAACGCTGCACACTTCCAGAGTCAACTTTGTTGGCACATTTGTTCCACATTTTGGTCATCTGAGTCTTTTTTTTCAGCTTCCGCTTCATTATTGCCCAATATCTCTCGATGGGCCGTAACTGCGGGCAGTTGGGTAGATTTATGTTTTTATCGATGAAATCTACGTTATTATCGCGGCACCACTGGATGACTTCCCGGCTGTAGTGGCAACTCGCCAAATCTGGCCAAAACTTCACGGGACCTTTATGGGCTTTAATGAAAGGTACTACGCAGTTTTTGAGACATTCTTCCTTGTACAGCTTCGAGTCCATCGTCTTATTCGTCACAAACATTTTGGTTTTTGCTCCGCGGCTGCATATCGCATGCCAAATTATCAGTTTTTTTTTTTGGTAAATTTGTCCATAAAAGCAAACTTAAACTTCGCAGGAACATCTCCTCGTGCCGTCACCATGTAAAATGTTTGGCCAGGAAGCTGTCCGGAATCCATTTTGACGTACACACTACCAAAATATCATGTAAATTTCTGTCAGACCTTCATATCTGAGACCGACACATACAAGCGTCCTTTATGACAAAAAAATGAGTTGAAGGAGATGAGAAAATAAATTCAATCAAACACATCTTTTGTCGAGTTGCGTATGTTTCAGTTTCAGAAGACACAATTTTACATGAAATCTTTGTTTACGTTTCCCGACTTTTTACAAACATGAATTACGTCTCGTGTAAAATTCATAATTTTTAAGTGTGTAGCTTTCATATTCGATGAGGCATCCTCGGTACTTCGTCAAAACCTGCTGGTACAATTTCCAAGCTCGAGTTTCGGTGACGAAACTTTGCTACAACGTTCTGTTTGGTTGCTTGCTGGCTCGATAAGAACGATATCCTGCTCGCAAACGAATTCTTCGAATGGTACTGCGAGCAACAGCGTATATTTGTGCGATTTCATTATCTGATAGTCCAGGGTTTGCTCTGACGGTTCTCAACACCTTCTGGTTCAGCTTGTGGTCATATGTTCCACTACGACACTTACATTGAGGCACTCGATCCACGCTCTTCCGCTCCCTGAAACTTTTGAGCACATCATCCACGGTTGATTCCGCGATATTCAACGTTTTTGCGGTTTTTATTGCGGACCACGTGGGTTATCAACGTAGGAGGGCAGATTTCTCTCCTCTCGGCTTCAACTTTTGATTCACTGCACGGAACACCGGAACAAAGAATTTATACCACAGAAAGTGGGCGCTTAGTTAAACAAACCGCTGTAAAAGAATTCTTGCAGCGGTCAGTTTCCGTGCCGCTGCAACACAATAAGTGATTCCGGATTCTAACTGGACAGAACTTTAGTGTAAAGGAACGAAAACTTGATCTGACAGTTCAAAATCTATCAGTCATGGGTAAGCATCAATCTGGTGCATTCTTGGAAGGGCACAAAATGCCAGAAGACAGATTTGACGCGGACCAAAAACAAACTACCAAAATGAAACAAAATTGTAAAAATTGTAAAATCGAATCTTACACGCTAAAAAAAATATTTTAAAATTTAAAATAAATTTGTAAAAAATGGCTATCTTATAATTGGACGAATTTTTTTTTTTGAATAAAGACAATATAACTGTCTAAAAGTTCGCCATACATTGCAACATGGACACTTTTAAGGAAAAAAAGTTTTTCTAACAACAAATTTATCATGTAAACATAACTCAAAAAAGAAAAGACTTACATAAAAGTGATGTATGAGTGACATTTAGAAAATTGTCTTTTAAAAAGGAATATCCGAACAAGCAGCTATGAATGACTTGGACTTAAACGTACACTTTTAGTTCTGTTTTACTAATATCAAGAGAAATTGAATGTTTTTGACCCTTTTCAAAAGTTTGTCCAGATGATTATTGTTTTTTTTTTCCAAATGTTCAATCATTCAATTCATCCTGACTGCTCAATTTTATTGGATTCTATGTTGGGATGTTGAAGACCATAACTAGACGAGTTTGCGTGATCACGGTAAAAATAGGACAGAAAAACATGTAAGAAAAACTTGTATTCCATAAAAGTCTTGCAATGTATGACGAACGTTTAGACAATTAGATTGCCTTTATTTGAAAAAAATTACGACCAATTCTAAGATAGCCATTTTTTTGCAAATTGACTTTAAATTTTAAAATATTTTTTTTAGCGTGTAAGGATCGATTTTACAATTTAAAAAATAAATTCATAAAATCTTAGAAAATTTTCTAAAAGTCACCCATACATCACTTTTTTGTAAGTCTTCCTTTTTGAGTAATGTTGATTAAAAAAATCGATGAAAAAACTTAAGCCCTTTTCAACTGGTAGTCTCGATAAATTTTGACACCAATTGCATACAGTTACTTGAAAAGACATTGTCCACCCACCCACAATGTTTCATTGGATTCTGAGAGGGTGCTGCCAATCACGAAGACGAGTTGGTGTGAAGTTCGGCATGTAGGTCTTGATCGATTTTTCAACTTCCAATGAAACATATTTAGATTAATTGGTTAATGATGAATGATCAATTCTATAAGATAAATAAATAGTTCACAGTCAGTCTTGAAACTTAAAAGGACACTTACGCTGATGGTCAGATTGATATCTCTTAGATGTTATACCGAAATCGTGCAGGAACTTCGGCCCTCAGATAAACCTACCCGATTAGAAATTACTGTTTCATGAGACGTAAACCTTCTACGACAGAGATCGGCGATGTAAACAAAGATTTAATGTGAAATTATCACTTCCGAAACCGAAACATTCGCAACTCGACAAAAGGTACATTGGATCGAATTGATTTTCTAGTCTCTTTCAACTAATTCTCACGTCCATGACGACGCTTGCCTGTGTCAGTCTCAGGGCACCTAAATTCACGCCCCCCTTTTTTAGTGTTTGTGAATTTATTTACGAAGACTTACTTGATAAACTTTTTTCTGTGGCCTTTCAGGTTTCAACAATGTTATAAAATCTCTTCAAATCGTCAGTTTTCTTTGTACATCCTCTAGAACTAAACTTGGAAAAACTCAAATCAATCTTCTTAATTGAAACTGCTTATCAGCTTCACTTTCTATTGTCTATTTAAATCTACTCTTATTGTTATGTTTTGTATTCTCCGTGCGTGAAGTAACGATTATGATGTAGAAGGAGATGTTCGCTCATCACCATGAGGCACCAAGAGTGGACAGTGCTGTTTGCTAGAATGAAAAATTTGAAGAGAAAGTGTTGAAAGTTTCGTCAGTGTACGGTAGGTTGGAAATAGAATAGAAGTTTTGAAAATTGAGGGGGGTAAAGTAGTACTCTAACCAAGGACGTTACCTTTGCCTAACATCCCACTGCGGGGTAGGTCGAGGCTCGGACGAATCCACTACCTCAAAAGACAAAAATAACATAACGATCCATCATGTACCAGTGATCTCAGGCGTTGCGAATCAAAACAAATCCAAAACGGAGAGAGTTCCTCTCCCGTGTGCGCATCAAAACAGAGTGTATACAACCTACCGCTAGAAAATATCACAAAGATATCAGTACTACCTGAGCGCGATCCAACACGTTATTTTTGCCTGTTGAGGTGACGGATTCGTCCGTGCCTCGGCCTACCCCGCAGTGGGATGTTAGGCAAATGTAACGTCGTTGGTTCGAGTACTACTTTACCCATGCCCTTTCGCTCAATTTTCAATACTTCTATTCTATTTCCAATCTACCGTACGCTGACGAAACTTTCAACACATTCTCTCTATATCTTTCATTCTAGCAAACATTACTGTCCACTCTTCCTTCTGTATTTATATCTGTTATTTCATTGCATAAACTACTTCATAGTGTTCTATGGTTGATCTACCTCTTTCTCTAATACTTACAGTTAACGTCTACCAGATTTTGAAAAAAAAACATTGTGATGGCCTCGTAAGAATTTCTAATGTAATTCCCTCTGTTTTCTTACAAGTTGTTTCTAAACTTATGACGGGAATTTGTCATCCGGGAGTCTATATTTCATATTTTTCATCGAAACTAAAACAGTGCTCAGTCACCTTTGGAACCCACGGACGGTACTCAGTATTCAGTCCCTTCACCCAAATTTCGCATGATTCTGTTTCACTTTTTCGTAATGGATCGTGACTTGGAGGAAAATGTAACATTTACTGTGGGCAAAAATTCAATGTGTGCGTGAGATAGTGAGGTTTATTGGTTGATGCGTGTTAGCTTGGAGTCCGATGATGGGAAATTTCAGAAAAACAAAATTATCAAGAGTCGTCATCGAGTTTCGAACCGTCGTTATCAGCGAGGCGGCTGCTTGTAGTAACCACTTAACTAAAGACCCAACATTTGCTTCAATTGTCGAGGCTCTAAAGGGTACATCAATGAAGATAAATGCATGTGTTTTCGACCAATCTGATTGTAATCCGCTAGTCGTTCACACTTGCATGGTTTCATTTATTTTATTAAATGCTTTGATTGGTCAAGATGGGCAAAAGTGTTGAGCAGGAGATTCGTGTCTGTTTTTTTTACATGGTTTGTTTTCGACGATAACTTCAGAACGGAACAACTTATCGACCTAGTTCGAATCACATTTTACGTTTTGATGATGATGATGATGATGATGATGTAAACTACCATCTAATGTAGCAAGGCAACTGCCTATAGCACTGGATTGTTTTAATTAAACGATTTGATCAAGGTTGTTCTGTGGTAAATGTTTCTCCATGTTCCTGTATGAAGGGCCAAAAACGTATTGTGGGCCCGTATAGGAGGAAACTCACAGGATGAATTTCAGGAAGATCTCCAGCAGATCTCCAACCAGTCCCTACGAATATCTTGACGAAGTGCAATGGCAGCTTCTAAAAAGTCGTGGACAAATTTGGAGATGAAAATTCAAATGTCTAGGAAACTTATAAGTCTTCTGTGAAACTGCCGATTCACTCTACATTGATGGGAACGAGATAACGCACTTAAAAAATATGCCAAAAGCGGACCTCGAATCAAAACTTGATTTTAAAGTGATATTAATACTCTCTCCGTAAGCATCCAAAAAGTGACCCGCGGATGATTGACACTTGTAGGTCTGCGCGCGCGCTTAGCAAAGGGTCGCGAAAAACTCGAAACACAATAACTTAGCTCCTAGCACGAGCTAATCCAATTAAGAAGTACTACCCACCGGCTAATGTCTTCCCACCACGGTGGCGCTCACCAGTTTAATGGCTGAGCAGACCTTTCTTTTCCCGTTGCTTGTTGTTGTTGTTTCTAGCGAGCAGTTTCGTGGCTGCTTTTCGACGCGTAGTGTTTTGAATTTCACAGAATGACACGCGACATTAATGTTGTGAATTGTAAATTAGTGTTTATATTCCGAAACTTGAGCAAGCCACATTTCACCGCGTCTTGGTTCTCACGCTACAGGGACGGGACCTTGTTAGTGTTGTGTAAATCTTGTCAAACTTTTGTTGGCGTTGATTTTTTTTGTTTTGTATTATTGTTAGTAAATAATGCAATGTTGTTTAAATTGCTACAAGAAAAACAGAATACCCCTGAGCGTCCCTAAATTAATTGTTTTATGAGAATTAACCTACCTCGACCCATAACACATAAATAAGAAAAATAGGGAAAAATGTGAAAATCTCAAATACACCAAAACTATATCTCTATGGAATTTACACGTCAATGAACGAGTTGTTTATTTAATAGAGATAAACAACTTTGAAAAAGTCGTCAACAGTTTGTATTATAAATGAGTTTCATCTTGGTGCTACCTATGTGGATGTGTTCCGTACTATTTGTTAACCTTCCTTGAGTGTTAACATTTTGTGACGAATAAGGTGTTTCGGGTCATATTGACCCGGATTTCAAACTCACATTATGGAAAGTTTATATGACCAAATTTTAAAATCATTGCAGTCCGTAGACATACATAATAATGAAAATAACAATTTTTCTGTGCATCATTGCAAAACGATGTACAACGAACGTTATAAAACACAATTCTATGAATCGGAAGAGATGTGCTTAATTTTGAAAGAAGTGGTATTGAATTTATTATTTACTAAAATTGGAAATGCTAAGACTCTATTGCTTGTATCTCGATAACTATAAAGGGTGGAACGGTAAAAAATGGGTCGACTTAAATTTGGGGTATTGTTTTGTTGTTGCATTCGTGCATTTAAATAACTTAAAATCTGCCATTTTGTAGGTGTCGTGTCGTGAGTACGGAATGTTGTCTCTGTTTTGATTTTGTCATTTTCTTATCAGTTGTCAAAATAGCCTCGAAAGAGTGAAACATCTATTCATAACTTTGCTAACGCATCTAAAGAAATTGAGCAAAATTTAAATTGTTTGCATACCGACTTGGTAAAATGACTAGGGCAAACATTATTACAAACATTCAAGAAACGTTCGAATATTGCAAAAAAAAACAGAATAAAAAGAGAACCGGAGTAAGGATATCGCAGTGACCAGCGTTTCCAATCGTAATACCAACTCTTCCGTCAGAGATTGCTGAAATAAACTGTGAACATCACCCACAGCAATGCAAATAGCAAAAAAAGGAGTCAGGCTGTACATATATAAGCTAACAGTGACACCCAATCCAGATGATACGGAAAACGCTACAACAACGACAATGTAGATCATACTTGATTGCGTCATAATGGACAATGACGCATAAAGCCTAAACAGTAAACAGAATCTCAAGCAGCTCCTAGGTCAAGAACTCTACACGACAACCTTAAAAGGGCTTCCCTTTCAGTTTAAACAGTAAAAGTTGTCAAAGTTCCCGAAAAAAAACTTGGTTTGGTAGGCGATTTGCAAATGTATTCTGAATAGCAAAATTTTCGCGGACTGTCAACCAAGATATTTATGTAAAGGAATTCTTATAAAAAGACTTGTTATTTTTTTTGAAGAAACACGATTTTTCTGTGCTATTTTGACCAGACCTCACTTCTTGCCGTAACGAGAAATCAGGTCAGAAAGATATATAATTATGAATCCAAGTCGCACTGGAACATAAAAAAAGATTTATTTCACGATCACTACTGTTACATCGATCACTTCTAACTAAGAACTGCCCAAATAATTAATATTAATCCCTATTTATAACCTACGTTATGCTAACTATGCTATTTTATGTGCCTGCCTATTTGGAACAACAGTGACATCGGCTGATCGGGTCTGAAGTTCAGGAATTCTGCTGATGGTGCTTGATTGGTTACCGAGTGGCATCGGTTGCTGGTGTCTGAAGTCCAGGGGTTATGCTGACGGTGCATGTTCGGTTGCCAGGCCATGGTTTCCTGCTGACTGGCTGTTGGTTCTGGTGCGTGTTGTATCATAACTCCTCCGGGGGTAAAAAGCGTGGCCTCACGCGTCTTCTCTGGGGTTCTGTATGAATTCTTTCTTGGTGAGTTTTGCAATGAAGTAACGAACAGTTTGTCTGTAATGTAAGAGAGCAAAGATGGCTAATGTTATAGTTAGGGTTGTTGAGAGCGTTATTCCTCCTAATAAGCTCCAGTTCCATAGGTGGTGGGTGAATTGTTTCAGGTACACGTGGTCGATCATCTTTCGGTTAATTATGGATCTATTGCTGACGTAGTTCAAATCGTCTTCCTCCTGGTGATAATGTATTGCAAGGTTGTGCATGGCTCCTTGAAAGATGGATGGCTGAACGGTGTGGCTAAGAGATACGAATTGCTGATTTCCAAAACTCAAAGTACAGTTTGAGAATGATATTAAAAAGTTACCTTTCAGTACTCTGTTATCGGGGCCACAATCAGATTTCAAAAGATCTGATTTCGCATTATTGATTAGTAAGAGGTTATCTGTTATAAGTTGTGCTTCAGTTTTGTTTTCTCGTATGGTAGTACAGAAGCTTTTCGTGCCCAATATTAACTTGGATATGCAACTGTCAGAGTACTTACGGATGTAACTGATGTGTTGAACGTATTCATCTGGTTTGTTTGTGGTGAATAGGCTATTTCCGCTCTTGATCAGGTTTCTTGGATAATGTTTTATCATTGAATTGTTGTTGTTGAGTGGGTGAATTTGGAATATTGTTGACTCGTCCTTCTCGAGTTCCGGTACTCTTAAAATATAAAGTAGAGTTTCTCCGTTGACTGCAATTTTTGGTTGGACTAGGCTGAGTGCTTCATCTGGTAGGTCTGTATATACTCCTTGATCTTCTAATAATGTTTTAATTGTGTTTATCTCGTGTGCTGTAAGAAACTTATTGTTTGCTATAGAGACTTTCGTCCATAGTATCGCGTCCTGGATTTCTTCCAAAATGTTGTTCATAAGGTCAATATTCATGATAGTGGTAATAGTTTCTATCTCGTTTAAAATGATCTGGTTCTCATGTTTACTCTCAATTACCTTGTTTATTGTGTTTGATAATGATGCCAATCTGTTTCCGAGCTGTTCATTAATTTTCAATTGCTGGTTATTGCTGTCGATTAGTTCGTTCATGGTAGAGTTTATGATGTGTAGATCCTCTGCATCTGGGCTCCCGCTGATCCATTTCCATGTCGTTCCTATTAGGTCGAGGCTCCTAACTATTCGTTTTTGTGGTTTAAGTTGAATAAAATTAGAATATAAGAGTTTAATTTTTAGTTTCACTATTTCTGATAGATGATTATTGATCTTTCTGTATGCTAGATTGGTCAAAGAATTGATGGTTAATTCAAGATTAGTTATGTTGATTGGATGGATAATATGAAAATTTCCTGTTTGTATTTTGCATGATTTTGTTTTCAATGTTAAAATTGGATGTGTGTTTAAATTTGTGATTTCTATGTTTTGACAATTTAATCTAAGGATTCCGACAAATATAATTATGACTATAGGTATTCTTATCATTTCTAATGGGCAGTTGTGTAACTAAATGTTTTTAAAGTAAAGTTTTTCGTTTTCTTCCGTCTTCGTCTCTTGTTGAACTGAAATTAGAAAATAAGTTGACTGTTAGTTATTTTGGTTATTGTGATTTCGGCTGAAATTTGAAGATTGAGTGATTAGATGTTCCAAAGGGTTGATGGCTTCTGACTTGAACCTACAAAAAAGAAAAAAAAGTCATGTTATTATGGTTTCCTTGTACGTTTCAGTTTATTTTTATTCCTTTTAACGTTTCTGTTAATAACCACTGAATACTTATTGTCTTTCAGACATTTTGCCTCTGAAAATCTAGGATCTAATTTTTTTCTAGTGTTTTTCTTTATTTGAATGTCTGTGTTTTCGATAAAAGTTGGAGGGTCTTCTTTCATAGAATTATTTTTAGTCATTGTAGTTGCAGACTTTTTAGTTGATTTAAGACTTTTGCATACACATCTTTTGCTTCCTCTGCAATTTGATTTGGATTCACAATATTTCGTTGATTGAACACAATTTCATTTGGTGTGAATGATGTGGACGAATGCACTGAATCATTATAAAGCGATGTTGCTATGGCAATAATTTCTGATGAGCTTTGTCCTTCAAACTTATGCTTATTAGTATTGAATAGTTCTATGATAGTGCTGTGTGTTTTCTCAATCTGTCCGTTTGACTCGGAAGATGAGGCAAACTCTATTTCAGTTCCCAAATTAGCTAGGAACATTTTTAACTGCAGGCTTGTGAAAGCTGCTTCGTGATCACAAATTATTTTTTAGGTGCTCCAAATATTCCAATGTATTGAGAAAGGGCTTTTTGTATATCTATTAGGTTCCGAGATGGAATTTCTATCATTTGCAAATGTTTTGAGAATGCGCATATAAGTGATAAATAATTTTGTTTGTCTATTCCAAAAATATCTATGTGAACTCTGTGAAATGGTGCGGTTTCAACTGGTCTAGGTGATAACTTAATGTTATATGGTTTACGTTCATATTTGTGCTTAGCACAGATGGAACAAGAATTAACTATTTGCCTGATTTTCTTTGTCATTTTAGGGAAAAAATAGGATCTTTTTATTTGTTTTTCCATTTCTGATATACCCCTGTGAGCACGTTCGTGTTCAGTACGCACTATTATATCTTGTCTGTTTTCTGAAGTTACGTCTTCGACCATGTTTTGGGTTATAACGAAATGTGAGTTTGATATTGAAAAATGTTCTCTGTGTACTTCTTGGATTATTTGAAATAAATGTTCAGGTGCAAGAATAGCGGTTTGTGTTCCCGAGCTGTATTCTTTAATGAATGAAGTAATATCTTCTGGGCTGAAAGATGTTGAGCAAATAATAGTTCGATTGAAGTTGGGGAATGGATTTTCTGTGATTACGCTGTTAAAAGTTGTTTGTCTAAAGATTATTTGATTGCGATAGCTGTTAATGGGTTTTTCTGTGAAATGAATAAAAAAATCATCAGATGTTCTAGAAGAGTGCATGGAATTTTCAGACTCGTCGTCTGCTTCGTTCGAATTTGCATCTATTTTTCGGCTAAGAGCGTCTGCTACGACATTCGTCTTTCCGGCTTTGTAAACAACATCGTAATCGTAGTTTTCCAACTCCAAGCTCCAGTTAATTAGTTTCAAATTTTTCTTAGAGGTTTTTATGTAGCAAAGAGGTTTATGATCTGTTACAAGAGTAAATTTGTTACCGACGAGATACGGTCTAAATTTATTGATTGACCACATTATTGCTAACGCTTCTTTTTCTGTTGTGCAATAATTATTTTCTGTATTGTTAAGCGTCTCGACTGGCGAATGCTATGGGGCGTTCAATACCATCTTGTTTTTGCGATAATACCGCGCCGAGAGCGTAGTTACTCGCATCAGTAGTAAGAATAAATGGCAATTCGAAATCAGGATATGCTAGTACCTGATCAGATGCTATGATGTTTTTCAACTTAGAGAATGCATCTTTAAAATTCTGATCATTTATATTTACCTCTGCCTCTTTCTTCAAAAATTTTGTTAGTGGTTTGGTTACTTTAGAATAATCTTTTATGAATCTTCTGTAATAACCGGTGAGGCCTAGAAATTGTTTTATCTGTTTCTTGGTTTTAGGTAGTTCCCACTCTAAGATTTTTTTATTTTATCTGGGTTTGTTTTTATTCCTTGTGGAGTTATCACGTGCCCCAAGAATTCCGTCTCTGTCCTCATAAACTCGCACTTATCTAATTGGATCTTAAGATTGAAGTCTGAGAGACGTTTTAATATTTTCGACACATTTTCTAGATGATTTTTTAAATTATAACCAATTATAATAATATCATCCAAATATACAAAGCAAATTATTCCGATGTATTCGGCTAAAATGCTGTTCATCGCACGCTGGAAAGTAGCTGGTGCGTTTTTAGGCCAAAGGGCATTCTTGTAAACTCAAAGTGCCCTTGTCCGGTAGAAAAAGCTGTTTTTTCCATGTCCTTTTCACACATTTCTATTTGATGAAAGCCGGATTTCAAATCTAATGTTGTGAAATACACGGATTTTCCGAGGCTATCTAATATTTCCTCTATTTGTGGTATAGGGTGTTTGTCGTCAACCGTTTTCTCATTAAGTTTACGGTAATCGATGACAACCCTGACTTTCTTTTTACCTGATGCGTCAGACTTTTTTGGGACGACCCATACAGGAGATGAATAGGGGCTCAGAGAATTTCTGATAATGCCACATTCAAGCATTTCTTGAATTTGCTCGTCGACATCCTTTTTGAAATGTTGGGGATACCTGTATGTTTTTGTATAGATGGGCTGATCATTTTTAGTTTTTATTCTATGTTTAACAGCTGTAGTTGCTGTGAGTTTTTCGCCAGTTCTCAGCAGAGTGTCCTGATGTTTTAAAATGACGTCGATTAACATTGATTTTTCATGCTCTGATAAGTGTTCTGTGCGTATTAATTTTTCGATGTCTGATGTTTCTAAGGATTTATGTTTCTTTATAGGAATCGGAGAGATTGTTTCGAAATTGTTAACTTTAAGAGCAAGTTTCGGAATGTTTTTGGAATTTCTTTACTGTTGCTTTCAATGAGGATTGTTGATTTACAATTTTCTGATTTGTAAAGTCCAGGTGATATCATTAAATCATTACTTAATTTTGTAAAGTTTGGGACATACCAATCACCATTGTTTTCAGTTGAAATCGTAACAATATGATTGAATGTTTTTTTCGAGGGATAGTATTTTTGAAATGGCAAAATATTTCCACTTATGTTTATTGTTTCTGTTTTATAATCGATAATGGCATTTGTTTCTGACAAAAATTCTGACCCTATAAGACCTTCAAAAAAATTATGAAAGGCGATTTCGTAGTACTTCTGGGTGGGAATGTTATTTCCGAAAAAATTGAATTTTCCTTTCCGTTCGATAGTATGCGTACCAGTTATGTTTTTTATTTTAACAGGTTTGGTCTTTTTTGTTTTTTTAAGTATTCCAGGCCGAATGAGGTTTTTGTTGGCACCAGTGTCTATAAGTAGTTTAATATTGTTGGAAACTAAGTATGGTAAAAAATTTATGTTTCTATTTGCGTTTGATCCACCTGACAAAAATTTACTTCGTTTTCATCATCGGATGACTCATTCGAAGTTGGGTCTTCCAATTCACTAGAAATTTCATTGTTATTTATATGTTTTTTATTATAGCTCAATCTGCTGCGAAGGGATGGATCAATTTCCATTGGTTCAACTGAATCTTTTCTATCAAATTCTGGTTTGATGGGTAGATTTGACTTTGGTTTCATCTGTTGTTTTTGGGACTTTGGATCGTAGCTTTTGTTGTTGCTATTGATTTGTGTTTTATTATTTGTAAACCTTGTCTTAGAAATTTCATCCATGTTACTGGCATTGATTTCCTGACTTTTAAATTTGCATAAGAATGCGTATGCATCCTCGATGTCTTTGGGCCGTGCTGCTTGAGCGTGACCGAAATAATTACCCCGTAGTCCGGATATAAATGCGGCTAATGCATCCTCGTCGATAAATGTGCTAATAGCTTCCCAATTGTCGCGATATTTTGCGTTTTGCTTCGCTAAGGTTTTTATGTTTTGCACGATTTCTTTCGTGCGATGGTAGTATTTGTGGATAGTCATGCTATCCAGCATTTTATTCTGCCATAACTGGCACTTATATGTAGATAACTCTTGACGATCGCCAAGAGCGTTGATTAGTATTTCTTTTATGTTATCAAAATCTTGTGGATTGCCGGCTAGACATAAGATGTCTTTTGCCTTTCCACTAATTTTATTGGTGACTGCTGTCACATACATCGCATATAATTGCGGTGGAATTTTATCTTTAAAGAGGTTCAGCGTATTTTCCGCTGTGTTGAGCCATGAAGACAATTGTTTTCTGTTGCCTTCAAAAGATTGTAAAGATTTGATGGGATCTGGAATTCTGAAAAAGTCCCCAATCGGAACTTCTCCGGAATTTACCGCTACTGGGTTTCCTCCGGCCGGAGCGGTGGTTAATTGTTCAAGCTGACTCTGTTTAGCTTGAAGGCTGGTAATAGCTGCCATCATCTGGGCGAGCTGATTCGAAATTTCTTCCATTTTTAATGGGTTATTATCTTCGTCGTCAGAGGTTTCTGATGAATTCTCTGAAAATTTTCTCCTGCGAAAAAAATTATCTCTGTTTTTGCGGGTTGCTTTTGGCATAAGGTATGTTCACTTTGTGAATCTTTGTACCTGACCTACACTATTATGCAACAAGTGGTGCTATTATAAGTGAAACAAAGCTAACGCTGTGTCTGGTTTCACTTGACTCGCTTGCGCATTAGTGGTTTCAAATTGCGGGGGAATGAATTTGCGTTCTCTTAGAACTCGTAAACTCGGTTTAAATTTGCGGGGGAATTAATTTCCGTTCTCTTAGAACTCGAAAATTTGTTCAACTGCGACAAAAGTTTGTCACAGACGTGGGTAACACTTTTTCTTTTCACTTAGATAAAAAGGTTCTACTCACGGTTTTTGCTTGTCGTGTCCTAGGTGGTTCGCGGTTGAACGTTGCTGTTTGTTCAGGTGCTGTGAGCCGGGGGTCCTCAATTCGATACGACGGATGAAATCCTTAAGTCGACGATGCTGACGCGGAACCGCTTCCTGTGCAGGTTATTAATCTGAACTACCACTGTTTGTAAACTCACTAGTCACTTCAACCGTTTCCGGACGGCTGCGCCAATTATGAATCCAAGTCGCACTGGAACATAAAAAAGATTTATTTCACGATCACTACTGTTACATCGATCACTTCTAACTAAGAACTGCCCAAATAATTAATATTAATCCCTATTTATAACCTACGTTATGCTAACTATGCTATTTTATGTGCCTGCCTATTTGGAACAACAGTGACATCGGCTGATCGGGTCTGAAGTTCAGGAATTCTGCTGATGGTGCTTGATTGGTTACCGAGTGGCATCGGTTGCTGGTGTCTGAAGTCCAGGGGTTATGCTGACGGTGCATGTTCGGTTGCCAGGCCATGGTTTCCTGCTGACTGGCTGTTGGTTCTGGTGCGTGTTGTATCATAACT
>JASCZW010007593.1:0-63172 GCA_034211315.2 Aedes japonicus
GGTCTACCCACCAAGATTTCTGCGCTTTCATGATTTATACCGGATTCGATTCAAACACCAGTTGTCCATTGTACCCTTCCAGTTTTAGCGACTTTCTGGATGCTGGATTCGCCATAGAGTTGCGTCATCTCGTGGTTCATTCTTCTTCTCCATACGTCGTTTTCACATAGATCACCATAGATGGTCCTAAGCACACGTTGTTTGAAAACCCAAGTGCTGCATGTCCTCGTTCCTCGTTTCGTGCCCGAAGGGAACTTACTGGCTAGCGTAAATTCCGGCTTTTATGCGTCTCTAAATTTCTCTGATGCACTTGCTATCTGACGTCACTCATGATCCGAGGTACACAAACTTTTCTATCACCTCGAAGCTCATGCTCCTTCGATAATCCGTCACTTCTGTCTGTGCGAGCTTTATTGCGCTTGATGCCTCCTGCCAGCAGATACTTAGTCTTCGACGTCTTCACGTTTATGCGCTCAGTAACTGCTCAGTAACCGCCTGAAACATTCTGACGGCAATGCTCATGTTGTCAGCGGAAGCAAAATGAATTGACTGGATTTATTGAAAACCGTCCCCGCATGTTGACGGGATGGAAAATCTGCCACAAGATACCTGAAGAACTCAGGTTGTGGGGATGAGGTGCCAACTCCCCGACCCACTAAAAACCCACCCGTGCTCTTAAGCGCTTTACGGTATTGCTTTGGGGAGGGGATAGAACCCACTATGTCTAACTACTTGGGGCTTTAGTAGTTAGGTGGTCCTTGCGACCTGCCGTTGGTTGTTTCGCCATTTTTGCTGGAGATCGAAGACAATCTGGGAGGCTGCTATGCATACCGCGTCCCAGATGTCCCGGTCTAGGCACATGGCTATCATGCCGGATCTCGAGTGCCGTCGAAGCGGGAGAACATGCGAAGAACACATGTTCCCGGTTTCCTCAACTCCCGCGCACTCGGTGCATGCGGAGGACAGTGCATGCCCATATTTGTGCAGATATTTTCTAAAACAGTCGTGGCCTGACAAAATCTGCGATTCTTGCGTGACTGATAAAGGACAGCTTAGCGTCGATAATGACTCCTAGATACCTCAAAGACCTCTTCCATTCAATTGTGCAGTTACCTGCACTGATCGTCGCATGTTGCTGCTTGTTTACAACCGTGTCCTCGGTCTTACGGTGGCTAGCTTCAATTTCCTGGAGCTTATATATCTCTCCACAATGACAATGGAGTGCGAGGCCGTAAGTTTCACCTCTTCAATGGAGGGTGATGTCGTCTGCAAACCCGACGACCTTCACCCCGTTCGGGAACTCAAGCCGTAGTACCTCATCGTACATCGTGTTCCATAAGGTCGAACCTTGTGGGACGCCTACAGTGATCTGGACACGTTTCTGGCCTGCCTCTGTGTTGTATACCAGTACGTGATTCTGAAAATAACTTCCCTGAGTCTTGTACAGGTACCCCGGAACGTGAAGGCGTTGAAGCGAGTCGGATATGACCACCCAACTGGCGCTATTAAAAGTATTTTCTCACGTCAAGGGTGCCTACTGCATAGTAGCAGGACTCCTCGCCTCTTGCGCTGGACTTCCCTTTCCGGAAGCCAAACTGATTTTTTAGACAGACGACCTGTACCCTCCGTGTATTTTGTGAGTCTGTTAAGGATCAAGCACCTTACACGCTGTATCCAACAGACATATAGGTCTATATGTCGATGGATCCCCTGTTGACTTCCCTGTCTTCGGTAGCAATACTAGAGTCTGGATTTTCCAGGCGTCCGGGACGACGCCTGGTCCAAAACATCTTTGCATCCTTGCCCTGAACATTGCGGATGCCAGTGAGCCAGCCGTCTTGATTGTCATGGGACAATCCTGCAGTTATAGGAGCCAGGTTCTCTGGTCGTGGCTCGGAAAGAGTCTCCCAATGGTAACCTGCAGTAGCTCTGGAGGTTGCTCTGGTTGAAGCTGTCGTGCCCTTGGTTTAAGCCATGGCCATCCGATAGGCGTCACTCTACTGGGTTGGTATTGAAGCTTTCGAGCACAGACCCTCAAAGCAGGCTCGTCTGCTGGCCTTTATATCGAGCACAGCGCGACGCTCCGTTCTTTCAAAGTCCGACGGTGCTTTTTGCATCCTCCTTCTAGCTCGGTGGCAGATTCTCTGGAGGTCGGTGGTTGTCTCTGCCCACCATTAAACCGGCGACCTTCCATCCTTAGGTTCGACCTTCTGGGCATGGTTGCGTCGCACACTCGTGTAAGTAGAGCTGCAAGTTGATCACCGCAGGGATCCTGAGTAAAGCTCAATCTTTGTTCCCGCTCAAGCACCGCTTTGAATACTTCTTTATCGAAGTAAAGTAAAGACCATCTGCGGACGAACGGAATGGGTAATCCTCCGCTCTGCGCCTAGTGCTGTGGGTGATGCTATAGCAAACCGCCAGGTGATCGCTATGAGTGTAGCCATTTTCCAGTCTCCAGTTGCTCAACAGCCCAAGGCTGCTGAACGACACGTCGTCAATCGACTCCGCCCGTTTCTATGGTAGGTACTATTAGTACCTACATTGGCCAGGTCTACGTTGAGCCCGGCCAAGGCGTTAAGCAGAATCTGCCCTCTTGGGTTGGTACGGCAGCTGCCCCACTCCAACACCCAGGCGTTAAAGTCACCCACTATTATCAGCGGACTACGGCCGGTTAACTCCGTTGTCATTCGATCGATCATTTGTGAGAACTGGTCAATCGAACATCTCGGCGGCGCGTAGCAGCTACAAATGAACACTCCGTTCACTTTTGCGACCGTGAAGCCCTCGTTTGAGGTGGACACAACCTCTTGGACTGGGAACTTGCCCGTCATCCTAAATATTGCCATATTTGACCTATCCGCTACCCAGTTTCCGTTATCGGCGGGGATGCTGTATGGGTCGAATATTATTGCAATATCCGTTACTGACTCGCTAACTGCCTGACACAGCAGTTGCTGAGCCGCCTCACAGTGGTTCAGGTTCAATTGGGTTACCCGCACCTTGTTTAGCTCTTTGGTTTACCCTTGTAGACGAGACGTGCTTGTCGTCTGGTTTCCCAGAGCATTAGGGGAGGCTCCTTGCAGTCCCGGGTCTTGTGACCATTTCCTCCACACCTATGGCATAGATCGCTCCTATGCCCGCTCTCGAGGCACTTAAAGCACACCTTGGGCGGCAGGTGCAAACTCAGTGGGCAAACGGACGACCCCACTTTGGGTTTTTCCACTTTTAGGGCCGACTCTGCGGCAGCAACTGGCAGCTATATCATAGTTTGTCTATGACCAATAGGTCCCGAACAAATACGGTTTTTTCTTGTGCTCAGCCAGTACTAGAACATCGGTCCCAAGCTCGGTCCCAAGCTTTAATAATGCACCCCTTATAACGAACTCACACGAACACACTCTCAAATATTCTGTCAAAATAACACAGCAAATCAAAACAAAGGCGCAAATATGTATAGCAAGGTGCTGGCTTCAAGGTGTACTTCGGACCAAGGGGTTCTACAACAGTGAACCAATTTCAATTCATCTAGTTGCATATTGATTGTTAGTTATATTGTTGCCACTTGAGTCCCATGTGGACCCTTTCGCAGCCGTATAACTGTTGTGGCAATCTCGACCTCTGGGCCTTGATGGCCGTGGAGTTTCACCAGCATCTGTGATCTCGTCCAAGTTTTTCCAGGAGAGTCACTAACGTGGCTAGGGTACGAACCTCTACTCCCGTTCCTAGAGCCTGTTCGGCCAGCTTTTTGTACGCTGGACCCTTCAGCTTTGTGTCCTTCTTAAGCTCTAGGATCATTTTGCCGGCGCGAGTATGGCGGACACTCCGCACGTCGGCGTCCAGATTCGCGTGGTTAGCGTCGCCGCGCATCGCCTTGAGGATCTCGGAGTACTTAGACTTTTCGGTCTTCACGATGAACTGTAGGAACTCCTAGAGTTTTAAGAGATTTATTTTTATATTATGATGAATTTACTCTAAACTTCATCTGACGTTCTTGCAAACATCTCATGAAGTTCTTTGGAAATCCTCCCGAAGTTCCCAAGAACATATCCAGAAGTTTTCAGAAAATCCTTCGAACATTCTTAAGAAATCCTTATGAATTTCCAAGTTTTTTTTCTAAATATCTTTGGAACTTTTTCTAAAGTTCCAAAAAACTTCTTCTGAGCCTCGCAGGAACTTCTTCTGAATTTCCATGGATTTTTTTCTTAAGTTCTAAAGTACTTCTTCTAAAGATCTACGGAACTTCTGCTGAAGTTCATAGGAACTTCTTCTGAAGTTCACAGGAACTTCACTCCAGAAGTTCATAAGAACTTCTACTGAAGTTCTACAAAAATTTCTTCTGAATTTCGTAGGAATTTCTTCTGAAGTTCGTAGGAACATCTCCTAAAGTTCTTATGAGCTTCTTCTGAAGTTCTTGGGAACTTTTTTTTGAAGTTGGTAGGAACATCCTCTGAAGTTCTTCGTTCCGATGAACTGCAGATGAAGTTTTCATGCACTTCTTCTGATGATCGCATGAAGGATTTCGTAGGAACTTCTTTTGAATTCCGTAGGAACTTTTACTGAAGTTCGCAGGAACATCTAATGAAGTTCTTCATTACAACGGACTTATGTTGAAGACCGTGTGGACTTTTTTTTCGAAATTTGTAGGAATTCCTTTTCAAGATTTACTCCTGAAGCTTTTAAAGTTTCTCTAAAAGTTTGCAGAAACTTCTCCTGGAGTTTTAAGGCACATCTTTACAAATTTTCAGTAACTTGGTATAAAGTCTTATTCTGAATTTCTAAGAAGCTTCTCCTGATGTTCTCAAAAACATATTCAGGACCATCTGCAGTTCTTGGAATCTTCTGAAACTCTACGGAGCTTCTTGTGTAGTTCTGTTGATGTTCGTAAGAACATCTTTTCAAGATCTAAGGAAGTGATAAAGAAGTGATGAGGAACTTCTTTATAAATTCATAGGGATTTTTTGTGAAGTTTTGATGAATTTCTCCTGAAGTTTTTTGTATCTTATTTTGAATTTATTAGTTACTTCTTCTGAAGTTCTACGGGACTTCTTCAGAAATGCTTAGGAATTTCTTAGAAACATTTTCTGAAGTTCACAGAAATTTATTCATAAGATCTCATGATTTTGTTTTGAAATGTTCAAAAACTTCTTCTGAAGTTCTATGAAACTTCTTCTGACGTTCGTAGGAACTTCTTCTAAAGTTCGTTGGAACTTCATCTGAAATTTGTAGGATTTTTTGCGGTTCGTAAGAATTTCTTCTGAAGTTCTTAGGAACTCCATCTGAAGTTCTCAGGACCTCATTCTAAAATTCTTAAGAATCTTTCCTGTAGTTCTTAGGATCTCCTTTTGAAGTTCACAGAAACCACTTAAGAAAATTGTAAGAACTTCTTCTGAGGTTCGCCGGAACTTTTAATAACTTCTGAAATTGTCAGCAACTAATTCTGAGGCTTTATACAACTTCATCTGAAGTTCGATGGAACTTCTTTTGAAGTTTTTAGAAATCTTCTTCTGAAGTTCTACGCTTTTTCAAAGTCCAGAAACTCTTTCGAAGTTTTAGCTTCGATTTTCAGAACCATCTATTGCATTCGTAGGAGTTACTGCTGAAAAAAATCTCTTCTGAAATTCTTTGAAACTTCTTCTGATGTTCGCAGAAATAATTTCAAAGGTTGTTGAAACTTCTTCTGATGTTCTTAGAAACTTCATCTATGTTAATATATCTATTGAATTTAGTAGGAGCTACTTCTGAAATTCACAGAAACTTCTCCTGAAGTTCGTAGGAACTTCCTCCGGAGTTCACAGGAAATTCTTTTGAAGTTCATAGTATTTACTTCTGACAAACTCAAAATTTCGTAATAACTTCCTATCCAATTCTACGGATATTTTTCTGAAGTTCTTCTGAAATTCTGTGCAACTTATTCGGAGTTCTACGGAACTTATTTGGACGTTCTGGCGAATCTCATACACAGGTAAAAATCCACACATTGACAAATCCATGTAAAATTTAAAATAATATTCCTTTGTTCACACATAAACACAGGCTTTCTGTGAGAAACACACATGAAGTTTATGTGTCAAATGAAAAGTATGTGTGGCCACACATAGTGGTTATTTGTACGCATAGGAAGTATGTGTGGTTACAAACAGATATCACTTGTTGATCAAATTGCAAAAAAAAAACATGTGTGGGACACTTAGATATTATCATTGCTTTTTTCATCAATGTATGAAGTTCTACTGAACTTCTTTAGAAGTTTTCAGTAATTTATTCTGATGTTCTTTGGGACTTCTTCTGAAGTTTTTAAATTCTAAAGAACTTTTAAGGCTTTTCTTAGCGTTTTCTAGAACTTCTCCTAAAATTCTGATAAACTTCCATTGAAATTCAAAGAATCTTTGTCAAATTATCAAAGGGACAACTTCTAAACTTAAAAAAAAACGTCTTCTGAAGCACTGGGAAACTCTTTCTTAGTTAATTAAACACTCCTTTTGAATAGCTTCGCACTAAATTTCCAGAAAGTTCTCCTGAAGTATCTTACCACTTTCCTGAGGTTTGTTGGAGCTTCTTCGCAAAATGCTGTGACATTTCAAGCCAATGCACTAGAACGTAAGAAACACTTTTAAGCACTGATAGGAGTTTCAAAAGAACATTACCAGCATTAAACAACTAGTTATAAGAGAATGATGACTGTGATAGGGAAATCATCACATGCCAGCGCACAGCGGGCAGCGATTACAAAAAAGCTACTTTCCAACAAGTTATTTAGTTATTGGTTATGTTAAATTGATTCGTTGGTTGTTCAACGCGCTTTGTCATTTTCTCCGGGACGTGGCGTTTCAAGCAATGCCATGTTCAGCCGGGCTGCAGTAATTTCAAACAGCACAAGAGAAAAATTCAACCAAACAAACTTTTTAGTTGGCTTACTGATTTGATCGTCCTGAAAAGTACGGATTTAGTTGCCGGGGGAAAGCATGGCTCGCGGAGAAGCATTGCGATTGCAGGTGACGTGGAATGATTCTTGTCTCGTTGTTGTCACGGGCGCCAACTGCACCAACGCCTATCTGGAAAACAACTGCTCGCCAGTGTATCCTCCAGGGTGCTTGCTACCGCCAAATGCGTTCATACAACTTGCTCATGCTCTGCCAAGGTCCACGACTGCCGAAAAACTAAATCAAAATGCGAAGGTGTTCATGGCTGCCTAGGAGACGTTCCTTAGTTAAATATGAAGTCTGTGCTAGGGTTATACTGTGCATTTGGTAAACAAACATCACCTTGTTTTAACGTTATTTTCAATAGCTTAATGTTTCAAATCAATCAATTTGAATATTAAAACTGATGCGTAGTAATATTCCAGATAGATTGGTGTAAAGATTTTGAAAGTAGAACATGTAATGAATGAGATATTAACGTTCAAAACCTAAGCATGTTTCGTGACGCTCCAAATTCTCGTACTCGCAACGCGTATCCCTGTATTGAATTAAAGAAACGTAGTCATTAGTCAAAAGTCTACAAAGAGAGTCTCCCTATGTTACTTAGGACCTAATGCATTGTTCAGCTTGACATCTTCTGAAGTTATGGAGAGTATGTTCTAAAGTTCTGAAGAACGTCACTGGATTCTTGTTTGATGTTCTTCATAATTTCTAAGCAACTTCTGCTGATTTTTTAGGAGGTTTATTTGAAAGTGAATTGACAGTTATTAGTGCCATTCTACATGAAAAAGAAAAACCAGTTTTGGAGTTTGATTGATTGTCGCCCCATATCGGGGGATATTTTCACTTTAATTTGTAAATTTGTCCATACAACCTCAGTCAACTGGTAGTCAGAAACAATAAAAAATGCCCATTGCTACGTTCAAAATTAATACTCGTAAGACTGCCGTATTGTAAGGGTATCCTATCCCGTCAACATCTATTTAACCTTCATTGAAATTCATAACTTTTCAGATTAAGCGTTTCAGTAATACCATAGCAGTTTCGCAAAAGGATTATTTCACTTTTAAAAGTAAGTTAAGACAATGCAATCGAACTTCCAACAGCTTTTCAAAAGCTTGGAAATCCCGATTCATTGATGTATCATAACTGAATGCTCAGTTATGTTCCGCATCAAATTCCAGGTGACTTCCATTTTGCATGAAACAACAGCCAATTTCTTGTAAATAATCAACATAATTGATGGCAATCTAAAACACGGTCATCCATTACCTGAAACTAACCACAAATTAAACGCTAGAGCTCTCCGAAACTGCTCGACATGACTGGATGAAAGTTGCCAGTCACTTGTTCGGTGACGTCAAAGCATAGATCCAATCCGAGTAGTCCTTGCCTTGATTCGGCCCCCTTAATCCTATAGATTTCTATTGCTAACAACTTTTGAATACGAAAGACAACGCCGCCATAATCTCAGTCTAATATACAAGAAGGAAGCGACGAACCCCCCTTGCCGTCAGATGAACAGTGTTCAAAATTCGGTGAAGCAGAACCCATCTTCGTAGCAAGCCCTGCTGCACACCGAGCTCGCGTGCGTGTTGGTTGGTGCCCATCATCAACAACATCATCGCAGCAAGCCGGGGCCAGTGTGTTCGAAGTGAGTGAGTGAATGAGTGAACTTCTTTCTTCTCCTCTGAAAATCACAGCGCGTGGTCCGCCATCATCGATCCGAATCGACTCGGCCCGGTCCACAGAAGAATCGTTCTTATGCGAGGGGTTTTGGCGCCGCGCCGGGTGGTGGGGGAGGAGGCGCTGTCATTTTTTATTATTGTTATTTTTCACCTGTACCCGCGACGTCAGTTTGTTTGTATTTGTGGGTTCTTCCCCGAGGAATATGTTTATAGCTACGTGGCCTAATTTGAAGGTTTTTTTTAGCGCTTCGCGAGATCGTCTTGGTCTTGGTCGCTTTGTGTGTTGTATGAATATGGCTCCACCACACCATTCTAGGGACACTAACTGCAGCCTGAGTAGGAACAGGCGTCGACGAGTTTTGAAAATGAAATCATCTACCGTTAGGTCGCCGGGCGATTCCACTGTGTATGATGACCAAGCCGTCAAAGAATATGGCTGGGGCGGGGATGAGGGCGAGGGGTTTTAATAACTTGTCAATCAGGATTCTTTCGAAGACGAAAATGTTTCATGTGTGTAAACAAATAATGGACGAAAGAAAAACAACCCGAAAAAAAAGTGCTGCGCTGGGACGGGTGACTTTGGTTCTTGGTTTCACCTTGCGCTCGATTGAAATTGCTCTCACTCTTTGGGGGAGAATGGGAGATGCTGCAGGAAAGTGACATTTGGTTTCGGGTGATATCATAGCTTGCTGCGGTGTCTCGTGAATAACATTCTGCTTCGCGGCCTACTCGTTATTTGATTTTTTTTTTAATATTTATTTGCCAATGGTGAAAAGTGGCACACGATGATGGCAGTGATGGCGCAATACGGCGTAATATTTAATTTGGTTTCGGGCACTTTCTACTAAGGTGACATCATTTAGAATGAAATCACGTGAATAGCCTGGAATACTTGAATAAAGCCTTCTTCTTTCTTTCTTAGCGTTTTTCAAGCTTATTGCTTTCGCAATTAGTTTATTGCTTGCTCTCAACTTAGTGTTCTAAATGCACTTCCACAGTTATTAATTGAGAGTTTTCGATGGCAGGTACCATTTTTGCATTAGTATGATTGTGTGGCCAGTACGTTCATATCCCAGGGCCAGGGAGTCGAGAATTTTCCTCAACAAAAAATTTCTAGACCAGATTAGGAATCGAACCCAGCCACTTCCAGCATGGTGTTGTTTTGTAGCCGCGTCTTTACCGACTGAGCTAATGGAGGACCCAAATAAAGCCTGTCCACGTTAAATTTCGGACACTAAGATAACGACAGCAAAACAAAGTAGACAGAATTCAACGAAACCTATTGCATATTTCAGCATAATAGAGTTATAAATACAGTAAAACCAGTTGATTGAGATTCTGTACCGTATCCACAGATAGGTGAGCGGTGGCGGTTCTCCATATTCTCTTGAAATCGTTGATCCTAACTACTCTCTTTTTAGTTTCAAAGAGTTTCCGCTTAACCAGAGCCCACTATTTTTCTACCGGGTGAAGTTCTGTACAGTTAGACGGATTAGCTAATTTTGGCTCGTATTTGACCTCTTGTGCCTAATAGAATTCCAGGACGGATTTCGCATAGTTACAAGTGGCCAAATCAGGTTCCACTTCCAATCTTGCGATTCACTGTCAAGCACTGGTAAAACAATTAGCAAACACCTAAGACGATCCTCTCCTGGATTTGGGCAAAAATAAGGCAAAGTTTGTATTTTTATTGAGAGAGAATGAAAAGGCGTAAGAACTTTCGGATTTAATAATCAAATTTGATTATAATTCAAGCTTTCAACGAGATGAAAAAATTGTGAAAATTCAAAATGGTGGCTACAAAATGGCGATTTCTGAAGGCCTCTGCGCGCAAAACATGGGGCGACAACTTCAAGCCTTCAGCCTCATGTAGTGGACAGAAATCAAATCTAGTTTTCATTTCTGAAAGATAATACAAAATTAACTATGGCTTGAATTATATTTCAGACAACTTAAACTCATTGCATAGTGATCATTTGAACTGAAAAGTTTGAAAAGTTATTTTTGCTACTTTTTTTCATTTCAACCGTGTTCAAAAATTATAAATAATTAATTACTATTGCCAATTTTTAGTTCAAGCCGTACAAAAAAATATAACCTTTCAAACAGCTATTTGATGGAGGGAATCGGATTAATAGCCCAAACTCGGGGCTTGAAGTTAGATTCAAAATCATGGTTTCGAGAAATCGCCATTTTGTAGCCGCCATTTTGAATTTTCTCAATTGTTTATCTCATTGAAATTTTGAATAATAATCAAATTTAATCGTCAAAACTGAAAGTTCGTACGCCTTTTCATTCTCCCACAAAAAAAAAATACAAAATTTGCCTTATTTTTGCCCAAATCTAGGGAAGGGTCCCCTTAACACGGGGAAGCCCATATGGCATAAGGTTGTTTGGAATAAGGTCGTTTGGCATAAAGCCGTTTAGCATAACAATAATGTGAGCTAAGTGGTCATTTTGCACACTACTGTTTGGCATAGAACCCAAGTAGTCATTTGGCACAATATCATAGGCATAATAACCGATTGATGCAATAGGCGAATATAAGAAGTATTGTAATCTTCCTTCGTTATTAATTAGGCTGTTCTTTGAAAGTTTCTTAAGGGGGGATATACAGTTAGAATGACCAAAAAATTCAATATTTTTTTCTTGCATGAAAAGTTAGTAAATTTCCCAAAGAACCATTTTTCGAAATTTGAACTCCAAGTGTTTCTTTTCATCGTTTTTCGAAGACGGCTTGTTCACGCGCAGTAGGTATAAACAGACGCTTGACCGAGAAGACCTATTTTCAGCCCGTTTTTCTCAAAACAGCATTTTCGGAGTTTATGCCGGTGATAACTCGAAAACTAATTATTCGATTGAGCTGAAACTTATAGGATTTCTTTATTATAGTATTACCTTCTATATGAATTAAAAGTTATTGTAATATTTTATTGTTAAGTCTTGAAAAATGTGATAAAATGGCGGAAAAAATGTTGATTTTTTCAAAAAAGTTACGCCAGAAGTGCAATTTTTTTATGTTTTTCCTTTTTTTTAATTCATCAACTAACTGTTAATGTAATTAATGTAATTATTTTGGGTTAGCAGGTTTCAGATCGAAACTGCGACCAGAAGAGCCGGCACAAGCAAAATACAACGACTTTTTCAACGCACTCTAACAGCCGCCATTTTGTTGAAAAAAAAAACTGAAAAAAATATATTTGTATACTACATGGATACACATATAATTGTAAAAAAGTATCGACGGATTCGAGTAAGAACATCCCCTTGAATTTTCAAAAATTCGTTTTTTTGTCGTTTTAACTGTATATCCCCCCTTAAATTCATTTAAATTGAATGATATAAATATTATACAAAATAATTTATTTTTCTCTAAAATTAAAATTGATGTGCCAAAATAATAATGTCAAATGAACTCGGTAAATTGCTTAAAAATTGATCCGATTTTCAAGAATTTATGCCAAACTGTCATTATGTCAAAATTATCCAACGAAACATTAATTTATAGATGTTCATTCCAAATAATCTTTCTCAAATTGTTCGCTAATCAATGCCAAATGGCGATTATGTCAAATGACCTCTATGTCAATTGAATTTTGAATGTCCAAGTTATGCCAAATTATACCATCAACTGAACCTGAAACAGCTTTCATTATCCGTTATTTATGCCAAATGGTCCTTGTGCCAAATGACCGTAATGTTTTTAATTTTCCCAAATGGTCGTTCTGCCAAACGGCCGTTATGCCAAATGACCATTGATTATTCAACATCTTATGCATCCTAAAGCCCCTTAACACGGTACTTTTAGTAAGTTTAATTTGCTTGGCAAGATCATGAACCTACAATGTCGGATTTTGCTGCCGTTCGTACAAAATGCGTTTGCGCACTTTCTATTGATTCGACGCCATTCTACCAAATTCAACAAGTATGTAAACATGTTGTAGCACGAAATAAAGTAGATATTTTCAACTGTCATACATGTGAAGCGTTTCAACGATCCGTGAAAGAATTCAAAAACTACACTGTAAGAAAAGTGTTTCGTGTTTTCGATCATAACCAAAAAAGATGGTTCTGCTGCATCTCGCTCAGACCAGCGGATGTGATGTCAACCAGCATGTCAGCGATCATCAACTCCATACAACATTGAGGCCGCAATCAAACAGACCATATGGGCAGCCCTTTCCCTTTCGGCTCGGTCAATCCATCCACTTACAGTTTTAGTCATCCCGGCTCTGTGTTTGAAATCGGAGGCAGGGCTGCCCAGCCTGTGTTGTCAGGCAACTACAATTTTGATAAGAAACCGATGTTAACTCTCGTATGTTCGAATTTCAGCAACTCATCCAGAAACAACGTTTGATATCATCAAGTATCATCGAAGTGCCTACAGTCCTGTTTCTGTGGCTAAGGACGGAGGTTTCCAGTCCACTTTTCGAAGCTTTCCGCTATTCTCCCATCATCATGAACTGCCGATCCCCATCTCAACCGGCCAAGGACGCACGTCACATAGCATTATGGAAGTCTTTGGCCCACCTAACTCAGCTGCGCCCGCTGCTTGGGAACATGGCTTCCGAAGCCATACTCCACGTCCTGTTGAACTATCAGAATGTTGGCGGTATCAATAGTTCCCTCACCGACTTTCAGTTAGCAATACGGCTTAACAAGAACACATTGTCAAAGCAACTGACAGACGATACATATTCCGTCTACCGGTTAAATCGATCAACTCTAAGCAGCAACAAGAGTTCCGGTGGAGGTGCTGTGTTGGCTCGTTTTCTGAGACCTCCTGAAAGCTCGACATTCCTCTCGATCACGCAGATGACAGCAGTCTAATCGACAAACACGTGATTTCTCTGGTTTGGATCATTTTTAAAATGGGAGCTAATGACAGCATCATCATTTTGAGCGATTTCTATCTCAGCAACCATGTCGTGGATAAGCGCTAGATGCATACTCCACTGCAAGACTTTAATAAGTTAATAGCATTACGTAAACTTCAAGCTCCTTGTTCCGTACATGTCGCTGAATTGGTGGCAATTCATTTTTCATTAAAAACTGTCGCCTTACTAACACCGGCTCAATATTTCATTTTCAAGGATAATCTCAGTTCTATAGCGGCCATTCGCTTCTTTAGGCCGATAATATACCGCTCTTATTTTCTTCTTATATTATCACCTTTGTGGGGATTTTTTCTCATTGTTCGATTTTGGGCAATGAGAGAGCGGACTCGCTTGCAAAGGTGGGCGCTAGGGAAGGCGATATTTTTGACATACAAATTGGCTTCCATGAATTTTTCTATATTTTTCGTCAGATATCTCTCGTTAGCTGGCAGTACAGGATGCTCAATAAGTTCGAAAACATTTTAAAAATGTGTTAAAAAAAATCAAAATACAAGACATTTTTTTCAGAGTCTCTTTTTATTGAGAATCTTTACGGCATATTAACTGGGTGCACCACCCCTTTGTGCTATATGACGAGCTTGGGACGTTTCTAAAGATCTTGGAAATGAGCTTCTTAAATTGGTCCGTGGTGCTCACTTGATGTTGGACCGTACATAAAAATCCAGGGGATTAAGGTCCGGGGAACTGGGAACCTTGCGTTTCTTGTCCTCGCCGAACGCGGCGGCCGCCCGGATCTCGCACCGTCCTTGGCCGAGCCCGTCTCCTTTCCAGGGATGGTGGACAAACTATTTTTAGATGCAAAGCATGGCATGCGGCATGTCATTCTTAAGATTTCTGACCACACTGACCACTAAAAGAGGCCCTGCGGGATCCGAGTTTCTCCGGAATAGTGGCCATATTCAAATCTTTGCCAAAACCTGCACAGATAAAAAGAAACATTAATTTTTCTGCGTTATCTTATGCTCTTAAAGGAATTGCTAGATTTGGCAGAAAATAATAATATGTTTCATGTTAATTTAAGCCAAATAACGCCTGAATGTAGCCTGTTGTATGAAAGATTGCAAACATTGTTGTATGGCGCATGAAAGATTGCAAACAATTTCGTTTTAAAACTCATCATTTTTATCTGTGTGGCTTGCGACACATCAAACTTAATGATTATGCAAAAATTGTCTTCGGGGGTCATTCTGAGGATCCCTTACCATACCGGTTACTCAGGGAGATCCTCCGCAGTCCAAGTTTCTCCGATAAAGTAGACATATTCAAATATTAGCTAAAACCTGGCTTGCGACACATCAAACTTCATTATTTTGCCAAACTACTTTATGAAAAGACGTTTCAAGGATTTCTAAGCATACTGGCCACTTAGGGAGAATCTGCGGGATCCGAATTGCTCTGGGAAAGTGGCTAGATTCAAATCTTTTCCAAAACCTGGCTTGCTACACATCAAACTTTGTCTTTGGAGGACAACCAAAGCGTTTTCCAGGAAACTATATCGTACTGCTATGCTTATGGATAGATTGAACAAAGAAGACCTCGCCTCCCTTTTTGTAATCCGTCCATTCTCTTCGTATTCTTTTTCTGAATTGCATTACCGTTGGATGCACTAAAATATGCGAGTCTGTTCATGTACCACTAGCCAAGACAAGCATAGGGCTAATATCAAAACAGCTATTGTGGTTTCGATACTAAAAGGATATTGATCCATATTGATCCAAAGACAACGTTTTGCAAAATCATAAATTTTGATACGTCGCAAGCCAGGTTTTGGAAAATATTTGAATATTTTCCGCATTCCGCATTCTGGAGGAACTTGGATCCCACAGGGCCTCTTTTAGTGGCCAGTATGCTCCAAAGCTCTCAAAATGTCTTCTGATGACCTAGTTTTGCGAAATCATGAACTTCGATCTGCCAAGTGCAATGTTTCGCATCTGAAAATATTTCGTCCACCATCCCTGTACAGGTGCTTACCCCAGAACTCCCACCTTAGAATTCAAAACTACGGATATTTTCGAAATAATCAGTGCAGATCCACAAACTAGAATAAATTGGTGATCTATTGCATACAACCGCATAAAAATCCAGTGTCTAACGATGGAGTAAGGTCTGTATCCGCAATAATCCGGACACCGCAAAACATGAATAAAACATAAATTTCGCATTATATTTCCGTCGTAGTTGTTTACTTCAGATTCAAGGGATGTGTTTTAACAATTCGTGAAGACAAAATATAGTTATTCGGTATTTGCATAAACTTTTCGAACTTTGCGCTTAACTCCGTTCACAGCCGTATTTGTCCAAATTTGCTGAAAGTGTTTGATGTCTTTGATTCCTAGCTTCTTTCCAGAAGGTTTCCGCTTCATCAGAGCCCAATATCTCTCGATTGGTCGTAGCTCTGGGCAATTTGGCGGGTTTGAGATTTTTGGTACAATGTTCACTTGATTTGCTTGGTACCACTCCATCACAGTTTTAGCCAAATCGGGCCAGAACAAAGGTTTTTTTTTGTGACTTTTGATGAAAGGTAGCAATCGCTTCTGCTGACACTCTTTCTGATAGATCTCCTTGTTGATTGTGCCTGTAGTCACGAAAGATTTACTCTTTTTGCCACACGTTATTTTTTGGGCAATTTCGATGCCTTCTTCGTTCTGAAATGCTCAGCTGTAGCATTTTTGGCCATAGCAGAATAAAAAGCCAGCACTGGAAGCTGCTTGAAATCCTCCAGTACATAAGTTTCATCGTCCATAACAACGCATGAAAACTTCGTCAAATATTCGCAGTAAAAACGTTGCGCCCGTGATTTTGCTGCCAAGTTCTGTTTGTCGTTGCGATTTGGAACTGTTTTTACTTTATACGATTTAAGTCCCAAACATTGTTTTGATTTTTGGACAAAACCAGGCGACATCCCTATTTTACGAGCTATCGTTCGAATGGATAGATTTGGGTTTGTCGTTAATATCCTTTTCACCTTTCGGTCCATGACAGGATCAGCGCGTCCAATGTTTTTGTCACTTCTCGGTTTCCTCTCCACCGTCAAACGTTCCAAAAATGATTTGAGGACATCGTGAACAGTGTATCTAGGCAAATCCAATATGTTTGCAAGGTCCCGTATTGACAAGTCAGGATTTGCCGTACGCCCGTACAAAATTCGCTCGTGCCCTTGTTTTTTTTTCGTCGCCATCGTAAATACTAAACATGAAATGTAAACATCAATCATAGTCTTTTTCATCCTAGACTCTCAGCTATACCACAGCGAATTTTGTCATTCCTACGTGCAATATTTCAAAAGTTACAATGATTTGAAGGATTCCGGATTAATGTGGAGACAGATTTTCTCATTAACTTAAAATAAAAGTTTTTCTATCTTAGAGGGGTTGGGGACATACGTTTTAAGATGTTAATCCTTCTTTCTGTAAAGTTCTCGAACTTTCTCTGGTACACCCGCTATCAGGTTCCGTACGGTATTCTCAGATACGCCCGCCGCGACGATTCTCCATCTTCTCCTGCAATCGTCGGTACCATTTGCTTTCTTCTTAGTTGCGAAGAATTTCCGCTTAACTAGAGCCCAGTACTTCTCTATTGAGCGAAGTTCTAGACAATTTGGTGGATTGGTTGTTTTTGGCACGTATTTGACCTCTTATACCTTATACCATTCCAGGACGGATTTCGCATAGTGACAAGAGGCTACATCAGACCAAAACAAAGCTAGAGAGCGTTATGCGTTTGCGAGCTTTCACTTGATTCGATGCCATTTTATTAAATGTTACAAGAATGTAAACATGTGCACCACGAAATCCAGTCAATAGCTGTCATGTAAGTGAAACGTTTCAGCGATCCGTTAAATAATTCAAAATCTACACTGAAAGAAAAGTGTTCAAAATTTAACATTGACAGGCTTTATACTTTCCCACCGCACGTACACATCGAATTTTTCGAAGCAAATTAATATGTTTTATAATTATCCTCAGCCAATGTTGCATTTGCTCTCTTAGTTACGAGCCATAGTCAAAAAATTAAACAAAATCATAAATGAGAAGAAAGATTAGTATTTTCCATTTAATTCCAACTACCTTTATTGCTTATCTTGACAGATACGCGACGAGTTCCATGTGCACTGAGCTCTTGACAGATGGTTCTGATTCTAGACAAAATCGCCAAAAGGTCGAAAGTAATAATTGTAAACAATGACTTCAAACGTAGATTTCCTGAAGATGCCTCTACATCTATATCCACTATCGACAGGAAGGTAATAACTCCCTGTATCTGTTTATAGTGCTATTTGGTTGGTGGGAGCAAGCAGATCCCAGAAAAAACGCTAGAAGTTATTGTTTACAAATGTAACTTACGACCTTTTGACAATTTTGTCGAGATCTCGCCTTTCTGCGTAAGCCGACCTGTGTGTGTGTGTGTGGGGGGGGGGGTTGTTTTGTTATGTATGTACGTCAATGATTTAATAGGCTGCTTTAATTGAACCCACTTACTTTCATTTGAGATTCATTTCTTCAAAGTTCTTCTCTGCTTGCCAGAACTTTCTTTGATAAATTTGTTGAACACACTTGCAATTGAACTTTGGCAGTAAGCTTAACCAATTTCAAATAGCTATTACATATCAAAATTCGCGAAAGGCGTAAAACTACTAACAAATTCAAGACGTCAGATTTTAAAAGAGTCTTACCTCGATCCACTCAATCAGCGAAACGATTAAGCTCTGCCTTAATTACAAAAGTTCTCAGTGACTGTGCTCGGAATGCATAATTCAAACATTTCCCAGAATTCAATTCTTGCATAATAATTTTTCATAATCAATTCAGCCGTCAAAAATCCTCGTTTTTTTCAATTTTCCAAGCTGATCAACATATTTGACAGACAGGCCAGTTCACGCCAGCAATGAACTGAATAATCTCTCATATTACACATTGATCCGGACGCCAAAGAAAAAATTCCCTCTCCTTCACCAACATTCTCTCTCTCTCTCCCTCCCCGATGGCAATGTATAGGTATTTTCGTTATTTTGTTCTGGATGGAACAAATCGCACCTGTTTTAAATTCCCACGCACCCATCCATCCAAGCAGATCGCAGCAAGCCTGTCTAATTCCTGCCTGTTCCTCCAGTTGTTCTTCCCAGCGAAGCCTACTGCGTCCTAGGAAACTTCATATGTATGTTCATCCATGTGGGGGAAAAGGGAAAAACGCATCGCATTCACAAATGTTTGGATAATAATAATGCGTCGGTTGCCTGCTTGAATGGGAGTAGGATGAGGCAGGAGCGAAACAGAAGCGGGTTCTAAACCGGGAAAGTGTGTGATGCTTCTTCTCTAGCCGGCCCCGGCATGGAAACCGATCGGACGGGACCGGGGGTTGATTGGTGTAATATCGTCTGTTGTTGGTCTGTTTTTATGGCCTACGACGAGTACCGATACTTTGTAGCAATTTTGTTTTGTTTTCGCGCGATCTCGCAAGCAGAGGCTTACCTAATGGGAAGATCGAGTTACGATTGAAACAACAATCCGGAATAAGTGCGATTGATGGGAACTTGATTTTAAGCATCACATTTTCGAATTGAGGCAATCATAATTATTCATTTTTCCGGGATCCAATCAAATGCCCCGTTTGATCAAAACTCATAAAAACTAACTCACTGTTTAGTGAAACATCATTTTCGATTCGATCTTGACGGAATCGATGTGCGCAAAAACTCTTTCAATAAAGTGAAACATCTGCCACCCGTCCCACCGACGGAAACCGTATCCATAAAAAGAGCCACAGTTTGATGTTCGCCATTATCATTATCATTATTATGTATGATCATCTTCTGAGACGTTTTCCTGGCGGCCAGAAGGCATACTAGGTATTCAGAGTAGGCTTTGTCTGAGTTCTGCACTTCAGGCAGGAGGCGAGTCGTTCGTCCTCTCTCCGTTTCGATCGTCATCGTCGATGTCCATTAAAATCTAAAGTGCCTGATGACCCGGCGGCCGTACGTCAGCCAAGTGTCTGGCTGGACTCCGGAGAAGAGCGAATCTGGAGGAGCAAGTGCGCAGCATTCGGGAAAGGAGTACCGTACGTTTTTCATTACTCAAATTATCGGCCAACATATGGCTGATGGTATCACACGAAATGTGTTCGTGCGTGCACAGCTTTACGTGCGCTAAATGAACGGGGGTCGGTCGAAAATAGAATTCTGCAATCTGGCCATTATCGGTTGATGGATCGGCGTTCTCGGGTTTCGGTTTCCGAAGGGGAGTTGCACGGTTTTGGTCTTCCAGATAATTTAAAACGTCCATCTGATCTGTGTGATGGAGAGCCGGAGTGAAAATGCTGAACCCAATTGGACCAACTTAATTTCAGTTTTAGTATACGATTATAATAAGAAATTCGAACTGGATACTGGGTTATCAGCTGCAACTTCTCATATATGGTTATTAATCGAGTGATTAAACGTTCATTTTAAATTGGTAATGAATGTTGAATGCTTGATTGGTAAACATCAGGAGGAAGAGGACAAATAATCATAAAATATTTGCCGACTATTCTGTCTAAAGACTGTATTCGATGAAATTTGGACACACGCAATTGTTCGTAACTTTTTAGCGTGTGGGTAAAAATTATTGAAATTTTAATTGAATGTATTTCATTGTGTTGTGTCAATTGTGTAATGAGTTTCGTGAAAATTTTTCGAGTGATTTCAGTGATGGCTTCGAATTCAGAAATAGTGCGCCAACAAATTTTGGGCACTCACTTCGAAAACCCAAACGCTTCTCATCGATGGATCGGAAAACAGCTCGGAATCGCACATTCAACCGTATCTCATGTGATCAAAACATTCAAGGACCGTAAGACAACTAAGCGGAAAAATGGTAGTGGCAAAAAACGTGGCACATCAAATCCGGAGAAGGCCAGAATGGTATTGAACCAATTTAAGCGTTATCCCAACATTTCGATCAGGGATGTTGCGAAAAAAGCGAAAGCTTCAGTTTGTTTTGTGCAGAAAACAATGAAACGTTCTGGATTACATGTATACAAGGTCCAGAAGGCACCGAACCGGAGCGATAAACAGAATTCGGTGGCCAAAACTCGTGCAATAGAACTGTACAGGGAGTGGCTCACAAAACCGTTCTGCATTGTGATGGACGATAAGACCTACATTAAAGCCGACACCAAACAAATGCCAGGACAGGAACACTACGTCGCCACCTCTAAGTTGGCCGTTCCGGAGAGTGTACGGAAGAAGAAATTGTCGAAATTCGCCAGAAAATTCCTTGTCTGGAAAGCAATCTGTGGATGTGGCAAAATGAGTCAGCCCTTCATCACCTCTGGGACCGTCAACGGACAAATCTTCAAGGACGAATGCCTCCAAAAACGACTTCTGCCCTTCTTGAGATCTCACGATGGCCTGACACTGTTTTGGCCGGATTTGGCATCTTGCCACTATGCCCGGCCCGTCTTAGACTGGTACAAAGATAATAATGTAGTTTTTGTACCAAAAGACATCAACCCTCCAAACACTCCGGAACTTCGCCCAATTGAAAATTTTTTGGCAATCATGAAGGCAAAGCTCGTTAAAACTCCAAAACTGATAGAAAATGAACTTGAACTAAAGAAAAGTAAGTAAGCAAGTCGGTCCTATCATTGTCCAAAATTTGATGAAAGGGGTCAAGGCAAAGGTGCGGGCATTTGGGTTGGGAGAAGTGGTTCAATAAACCAATGATGTCAAAACTTAACCATTTAGTAGTACTTTATTTCCAGAAAGTTTGAAAAGAATCGGGCTCAAGAAAATTTTTTGGTGACATTGGTGCCATTTTTGGACCATTTTTGGTCCAAATTTCATCGAATACAGTCTTTACGAAGTTTGCACATTGTCGACGAAATACGCGTATCTGTCAATATAAGCAATAAATGTAGTAATTAAATTAAATGGAAATTTCTAATCTTTCTTCTCATTTTCTAGTTCCTTGGAGCAACGTTTAAAGAATCGTGGTGGCGAAGTATAAGCACCCAGCGACACCTGCTGAAATGTGCCTGGACAAATTGAAGACGATCGTGTGCGGTCTGTTTCCACATCACCACCCAACGATGTGGCCGCCTACGCCGTAGATGCTGAAGATGCAATTGCTCGGATCTCCAATGAAGAGCTACTGTTATTTGCGAAGGGTCTGAAGTTGAAGAAAGCTTCCGGTCCGGATGGGATCTCCAATGTAGCACTTAACCACGATATTGGCGTTTCCGGACGTTTTCAGGATAGCACTACAAAAATTCTTAGATGAAGACTACATTCCAGACAGATGGAAGGCTCAGAAGCGGGGGTTGCTGCCGAAACCAGGGAAGTCATCAGGGAACCCAGCATCTTATAGACCCACATGCTTGTTAGATACCCTCGGGAAACTTCTGGACAGGATCATCCATAACATGCTGACGCAGTGCAAGTAAAGCAATCGTGGCATTTCAAAGAGACAATTCGGATTCCGAAAACGGGTTTTGACGGAGGAAGCAATGTTAATAGTCATACAGAGGGCAGAGAAGGCATTAAAGCAGAAAAGGAGAAGTAATCAGTTCTGTGCCGTAGTGACGATCAACCTCAAAAACGCTTTTAACAGCGCCAGCTGGAAGGCTATCGCCGCAGCACTGCACAAAATGCGTGTTCCCGGCTGCCTGGTCAGAATACTAAGCAGTTACTTCCAAAACAGAGTCCTGGTATACGAAACGGAGTTGGAGCAGAAATCTATCAGGGTAGCAGTGGAATGCAATGTACGATGGAGTGTTAACACTGAAAATGCCTAATGGAGTAGAGATCATTGAATTTGCTGATGATGTCGCCCTAACGAAAACGGGCGAGACTTTGGAAGACGTCGAGATGCTGACGGCGGAGGCGATGGACACCATTGAAACGTGGAAGACTGGAGCAAAACTGCAGCTGGCTCATCATAAGACGGAGGTAGTGCTGGTTAGCAACGGTAAAGTAGCTCAGCGTGTTGACATCAACGTCAAAGCGTGAAATAATGTAGCTGGGGGTGATGGTTGATGACCGCTTGAATTTGAACGCGCACGTCGACTACGCCTGCGAAAAGGCAGTGAAAGCAGTCAATGCGGTAGCGAGGATCATGCCGAACGTCGGTGGACCGAGAAGCAGCAAGAGGCGACTTCTGACGAGTGTGTCAACTTCAATTCTGAGGTATGGAGCTCAAGCTTGGGTCGCGGCGTTGAAAACGGAGCGTAATAGTAGGAAGCTGCACAGGATAATCCGACTCATGGTGGAGGCAGTATGCGTTATCGCTGGCATGATGCCCATTTGAATCACCCTGTTCGAAGACGTCGAATGTTATCAGCGGAGGGATGCCAAAAATACGAGGAGAACCGTCATAACGGATAAGTTGGCTAAGTGGCAGCAAGAGAGGGAACATACGGGGTGAAGGATGGTGGATCCACCGGCTTATCGCAAATGTGTCAGTTTGGGTGAATACGAAGCATGTAGAGGTGAACTTCTATCTGACGCAGTTCCTGTGCGGGCACGGCTGCTTCCGGAATTATCTGCCTCGGTTTGGTCACGCTTCTTTACCTTTATGCCCGGAGTGCGCGAACCTGGAGGAGACCACAGCACGTCGTCTTCGAATGCCCTAGGAAAAATTGCACAGTGATAAGCCACCATCGCTGACTAGAGCCACTGCAAGTCAGTTTAAAGCAACCACTACTGCATGGTTTGGGGTCGTCAAGGCGCCAGCAAACTGGAAGTCATAATCCACCCAGAATCGCCGGTAACGTCGGCACCCAATGAGAGTGCATAAAGTGGATACTCCGTCGGAGTAGGCTAGATCCATTGCCGAGGACTAGTTGAGTAGAATGCATCGTAGCAGCGGTTTCGGGCCATCGGGGCACCAGCGAATCGGAAATCGCTGGACTGACTTCGACACCCTACCGGTCAGCCTGTATTAGAGTGAGCAGCAGCAGCAGAAGAATCGGTTTCGAAGGAAGTCCCAACGCCGAGAAACTCTTCGCTGACGTAGGATAGACCCACCGTTGGAGATTAATCGAGTCAACTGCGTCAAGAGGTGGGAGCTAAATGGCTCAGGAAGTGATTCATTAAGCTTAGACCGATTTAATTGTCTTCTTGACTATCCAGCCCTTGCTAGCACTCTATCATTCAGACTTTAAGAAAGTCCACGTGGGAAAATCTCGTGCTAGAGCTTCCGGCCAAGGGATGCAACAGAATCGAATTCATTGTCGTCATCATTGGTTGATAAATTTCGAAAAAAATCTTGAGACCCAGAGCTCCATGCCAATTTCCTTTAACTTGAGTCCCAAAACCACCTCAAATCGTATTGTGACCTCCAACAAAAATTGAAAGTTTGATAGTTTTCGAGAACCACTCAAATAACTGCCTCAGCATAAATTTAAATGCTCCAGAAACATTTTTCTATATTTTTGAGCCTTTATCGAGCAACTTTGCCGAAGAAAGCGTTTCAATCCAACTTCACCGGACAAATTTATAACCGTTTTAAGGAAGCATATTTTGTCAAAAAAAAAGGGCAAAGTACAATCAACGCCCAAAGTAACACGAATCCTCTTGAATTCCCAGAAATTCTATGCAGAACTTCCCTGAAGTTATCTGCAGAGCTGCTCTGAAGTTCTCTGAAGAACTGCCATAAAGTTCTATGCAGAAATTCCATGAAGTTCTCTGCAGAACTCCCCTAAAGTTCTCTCAAGGACTTACCGTCTCCGTTATCCGAATAAATTTCCTGAAACCATTAAATTCATACATGATCTAGATATCAAAATACAGATATTACAAAAAAAATCACTTGAACACTTGCGTCACATAGCAGATGAATTCTGATCTAATGTATTGATTATTCTTGTGTACACTAGCCCTGATCCCTCTAATATTTTTATCGAAGATGCCATCTAGCTATAGGTCAATAATCTCAGATTATACAGTAAGTTTACATGCACACGAGCCCATGTAGTGAGATAATTTTGAACAATTGAGTCGAGCGTTTTTTTTGAGGCGGGATGGAAAATCTGCAAACATAACCACCTTTCGGTGTTATTGCAGGGAGGGGGCTAGTGTGCTCAACGCACCCACTATGTCCAACTACATGGGTCTGGTTGTCTAAGCAGATCGTCCGCGATCTCCCTACCCGACCACTGACGGTACCTGCCGAACCTTGCGTCGAATGGTTCCTCCTCCGATCGAGAAAGCCAGGGCCAGAACCGGGGTTGGAACGCCTGGGAGTGCGGCACTACCCCGGGGTCGTCCCTGTTCCCCATATCACGACCGCTTAAGACCTCCTGCTGGATCCCCTGCCGTATGGCGCTTCCTCAGTTGTAGTTCGTTTAGCCTTCAAGGGGAGCTTAACATTTCCAGGGTGCACCGCGGGGAGGCGAACTACTTCCCTGCCTCTGAGTCGAGTGTCTGGAAGCTCATAATTGTACAACTAACTCTTCTGAAAACAGTAAAGTTATACACGATCTACATCTCAAAATACAGGTAATACTCAAAGTTCACATTTAAACGTGTAACATGTGAACGTGGCGCTAGTAGTGAACTTATGTTAACACCATCCGAAAGGTCTTAATCAACTTGCTATATGTCATGGAACTCGAGATTCCGGTTATTTATAAAGTAAGTTTACATACACACTAGCGCCACGTAGTGAGATAATTCTGAACTATTAAGTCTACCATCCTGAAGGCCTTGCTCTAGGTTAATGCCCTATATATATATATATATATATATATATATATATATATATATATATATATATATATATATATATATATATATATATATATATATATATATATCATTTGAGACCACCATCAATGGAACCCGCGCATATCTGGGGGTTTACTGTACTTTGCTGCATTTTGCTGAAATTTGCTGCCTTCAACGGTTATAGCTTTTTCCTGGCGAAGTCGGACATAGTTTATTCTGCAAAGTTGTTAGTCTAAGGAATTTAAAAAAAATCTACCTAAGCTAAAAAGCTCAAATTTAAGCTGAGGTAGTTATTTAAGTGGTTCTCAAAAGATATCAAAATTTCAATTTTTGATGTCAATTAGTGTCGAAAAAGGCAAATCGCATGACCTAGCCAGGCCTTCACTATGGAGCACCTCAATGACTTCGATTTCGCTGATGACGATGCTCTGTCAGGGCAACAGCGCTCTGATATGCAGAGTAAGCTCAACGACCTCGCAAAAAAGGCTCCTCTGCGACAGGTCATCAATGAATCCTAGAGGGTTTGAGGTCATCAATGTCAACAAGACTCAATCGTTGGATGTCAACACGAACAACCCTTCCAACTTTTTGTTAGCTGAGCAAACAGTGGAGAAATTTGGTAGTTTTCAATATCTGGGCAGTCAGACAGTGGAACCAAGAGCGACCTAGGTACACGAATCAAGAAGGCTAGAGCGGCAAAATCCGGGTCCTCCCTTAGCTCAGTCAGTAAAAGCGCAGCTACAAAGCAATACCATGCTGAAGGTGGCTGGGTTCGATTCCTGGTCAAGGTCTAGTCTAGGAATTTTTCGTTAAGGAGAATTTCTCGACTCCCTGGGCATAGCGTATGACTGTACTTGCCACACAATCATACTAATGCAAACATGGTACCTGGCATCGAAAGCTCTCAATTAATAACTGTGGAAGTGCATCTAGAACACTAAGTTGAGAGCAAGCAATAAGCTAATTGTGAAAGCAATAAGCTTGAAATGCTAAAGAAGAAGAAGAAGAGCGGCAAAATGTGGTGTGTATCAGCGGAGAGCACTCAAAAGCTGCAGGTCTTCAGCAACCGATGACTGCGGTACATACTTCGTGTCGGGTGGCCTCACAACTGGATGCTGTGTATGTTGAACTCCATCTGTGATGTTAACAGAAACCGATATCAGCAGAAGCTCGCGAACGAAATTGGAGCAGGGGCCGGCCACACACTACGAAGTGGTGGATACGAAATTTTCAAGCAAGCAGACATCGCAGCAGAGGCAGACCCAGGGGCTCGTGGTGTCGGAACCTCAACAAGGAATCTGACCTGGGCCCTGGTCAAGACTAAAGCGAGCAGCCGTCCAGAATAGAAATCTTTCACGTTGAAAAGAGACATAAGTTGTTATGAAGGTATTGGACTAAGCTAGAGTTCAGGCCGCTGACAATCGCAGATCGTAAAGTTGTAGTCCATGTGCACTGAGATCGCTAGCAAGCCATACGATGGGGAGTGCCGGAAGAGTTAGCGATATTGGATGGGTTTATTGAGTGGCCGGGATGACTGCTGATGGCAGTGACTCATTTACGCCGATGTAATGGCCAGAGATAGAATGATCTAGGTTCTATGATGGTTAATTGGTCCGAGATCATTTGACACAAGAAGACACACGGTCTCCGGAATCAACTCATATTTAAAATCTAATTCACACAAAACCTCAAACAAACGTATGCAGCGAAAACGCTCTTGAATATGTTGGAAATCCAGTACATTTTCTTTCACTTTAAAGTTACACTTTTGGATTGAATAATTTTTCAATTTACCATTTTTGCCCCGGAAAAGTGAGAAAAATTTGAGAAGAATTTTGAGTGAAAAATAACATAAATTTTACCCCATTTTGGTAGTCGTGCATACGTAACAAAAATCCATCATCAATCAGCTTGTTTTGGGCAATCATTCAAAACAGTAATGTTCTTATCAAATTGAAGCTTGGATTATTGCCTGAAGACATCGGATGTTGTACAAAAGAGCAACAGAATGAAAAAGCACGGATAAAATTTTCAGGGACTTTGATCTTGCGTCTGAACGATTTTATTTCTAGAAAGGTTTTTCAAATGGGCCTATCTGGTTGATGGCTTTTCTTCGTCGACTTTTTCTTTTTAAAACCGCAGCTATTCAAATATATTTCGTTTCAAATAGGCCACAAAGTTTGTAAACAAACAAAATCTAGAGATATTGACGAAAAAGAAAGTCTACACGCTAAGAAAAAAGTACCCAGCGGATCAGTTAAGTGTGGGAAGCCAATTTTGGGTATAATCATGTTTACCTACAGTTGGGTTCAAATAACTAATTTGAAATTTGAAACTAAAATTTAACCCAAAAGCAAGTAACTTGTAGGTAAACATGATTATACCCAAAATTGGCTTCTCACACTTAACTGCTCCGCTGGGTACTTTTTTCTTAGCGTGTATGAAGAAAATCGATCAAAGCAGGTAAGCCTATTTGAAAAAAGATCGTAGATTTTCTTGCTACCGAAATTTTGTGTCGCTAGTTTAAACGCTCATTCGGATTTACCCAATATTGAGTAACTTTTACCCATTTTCATGAAACAGACTGAAACGGCAAACCATGGGTAATGCGATTTATGAATGTGGGTAAATCTTACTCTGTTCTTCATTAATGTTAGACTATGGTGAATACCCAAATAAGGTTTGCAATTTAATTAACTCAAATTAAAATGCGATCATTTAGCTAATGCAGCAGATTGCAGCGGCAGTGGATACGGTAACGTACCGCAAATTGAAAGCTATTATAATTTTTGTTCTATTTTCTATTAAATAACCCAAAAGTTCCATTATTGAAATTCAATTTATTCGATCAGCGAAAGCTTAGCAACCGCTTCCAGCAGAGCCTATTTGAGCTGATCGGACACACGGCCAAGGAATACCTGAAATGCGTGAGTTTTGCGCATCAGCATCGGGTTGTGGACATCGTGATGAGTGTTGTCGAGGATCAACTGCTGGAGGAGAGCTACCCTGCGGCTGCTAGTTAATCTCGGATCATTGCAATTTGGAATGCATGGTTAGACTACAGCGTTATATTCATGCATAATTTCGTAATTAGATTCATCCTGATATCGCTAAGGGAGTCCAGTGCTTGTTCTTTACCAGTCTCATAAGAAGCACGTTTAATATTGCGAAGTGAATTGAATTTCATACTCATTACTTACATAGTTTAAAAGAAACATGTAACCTAATATTTGAATAACTGTGTTATCTAATGCACGTAGATTAAATACTGGATTTGGAATAAATTCGAGAGATATTTCATGTATAATTAAGCCAGATATCGCCTTAATTTAGGTCGCTTTTACAGTGTGTCTCACAATAGGTGTAACTTTTTTTCAGTCATGGTTTAATTCAGCTGGGTAATTTTAACAGCGGAATTGATTATATCCGTTTTGAGTGTATTATTTTGACAGCTTATAGCTGAAGATAAATAAGCGGTTCCGTTTGTTTATATTTACCAGCTACCATGGATGTCATACGGGAGCAAGTTTTAAAATTACATTTGCGAAAGCTTAGACCGTGTCAGATATTCAAAGCAGGGCCTTAAGCAGTTCGGAGTGAGTAAATGTATCGTTTTTCGTACCTTGAAACGGTTCAAGGAAACTGGAAATGTGCATATTCAACCCAAAGGAGGTGCCAGGCGAACTGCCAATCTGTGCGAATCTGGCCGTAAATTGAGCAAACAATTTCAAATGTCCCCTGCTTCAATGAACAGGCTCCTCAGACATGATCTGGAATGCAAGCCGTACAAGAAGCAATGGGTTCACGGGTTGACGGAGCGTCAAAAGCAAGCAAGGGTTCAAAGAAGCAGAAATTTTTTGGTTCGGATTTTATTTTAGGATGAAAAGCTCTTCCTCCTTCAGGACAGCCATAATCAACAAAATGATTGTATCTATGGCAAAAGTCTTGCCAATATTCCAACGCTATCAGAATGTATCGAAAATCGTGGTATGGGGCGCTGTTTCACGAACAGTGAAAACTTACTCTTCTTTTCATAGAACCTAACGTAAGAATCAACACTGAATATTACATCGAGCAGGTTTTGAAAAACCATCTGCTCCCTCATGCTTCAATGCTGTATGGGCATACACCATATTGTTTCCAACAAGACTCAGCTCCAGCTCACAAGGCAAATAAGACACAAGCGTGATGCGCTGAATTCATCACAAGCGAAGAATGGCCTACTTTGTTTGAGGTTATATGCTTCAACATATAGGCCCTACGAAAGGGCTTACTTTAGATCGATCGAAGAAATATTTGGTTGATATTTGGGACCAAAATACTCAGAAAATCATGCGTGCCAGCTGCGATGGGTTTACGAAGCGTTTGTGCAAAGTTATCAAGAAAAAGGACAAGAGATTCGAATTGAATTAATATGGTTTATTTCTAAGACATGTATCTTTCAAATAAAAAATAAATGCTATTATTTGGTTGATTTGTTTAGCTGTAATCCCATTTTGTTTTAGTGACACCTATTGTAAGACACCCTGTATGAAAAAGTACCCAGAAAGTCGAAAAACTTCCATTTACAAAATGTTCCTAGAGCGAACCGGAAGTCAAATTCAGCCATATCCAGCAGCCATAAGCAACAGCACGCTTTGTAGTCGCGTTTTCATCGACATGGATGTTTCATGAACTATGGATAGGGTAAACAAAAATTCAAGTCATATATTTTCTTCTTTGCAAAATTTCACAACGAGAAATTGGTGTAGCAATAAAACATTCACTAAATCACTGCAGGGTTATGGCGAAGGGTAATGAGACATATAGCACTTATTTGCTGTTTGTTTTCGATGCTATTCAACTACAACCATTAATCCCCAGACAGAGAAGTATTTCCAAATTTTCGCAATACCTACTCGCACCGAAAACACCAATAATTTCAAAACTCATTTCTAGAGAAATCCATTCTTAATCAGCACCAATTCCATCACCGTTGCTAATTATTGCACGCAAATAAACAGCCCTTTGAGAAATGTCCTTGAGCAGAACCCACCAAAAAAGCAAAACACAACCCGTTCAAACTCTTTCGCCGTCGTCGTTTTTTATATTCCTCCTCAAAAAACAATTTACGACATTCTCCGCAATTTTGCGAAAATTCTACCCTTTCATCATTAAAAAAAAATCTCATCTAACCCTAACCTTTTTTTTACTGTTTTACTCTGTCCCCCAAAACCGATCTAATAGTTGTGTCTGGAATGTTTTTTTTCTTTCTTAAACGGTTCAATTTTGCATATTTTGCTCAGAGTCTGCACGCATGCAAAAAAAAATGAAGAAAAGGTTGCGGAAAAAGGGTTTCCGAAGAATATAGCCCATCATAAAAGCCGCAGGGCAGCAGCCAGCCAGGATTCATCTCTGTCTACCTACTCCTCCGCTTTTTGGCAGACTGTCTGTTTGTTACATAATCAAAGGTTCCGAAAGGGAAGGCATTTTTTTTGTTGCACCTCGGGACTTGTCTGGACCGGTAAATGTTTTCGGCATGCGAAATTACTGCGGAGAATGAGGACGTTTCGCAGATTGGATTTCGACTAATTTAGAAACCAAACATGTCGTTTAAAAGTCTAAAATTGACGTAAACATTGAGTTTCGTCGCTTTGCGTGCGTTGACGTCTCCCAGTTCTCGGGCAACGGAGCAATCAAGATCGTCTGCGCCTCCGTGCGTTTTCGCACACCGAGGAACTATGTGTGATTCAATCTGCGATGTGGTCTCATTGTGAACATTTTATTTCGCAATAAATTATGCACCCAAACGCCCATTTAAATAACAAATTAAAGCCCGGGAGAGCCTACTAGACAACAATAGCCAGCCTGTCCAGACTCGGTTCCCCGTAGAACACACTCACGAGCTGTGCGCTTGACTCGGCTTATCTGCAATCTATCTAGATTTTCAGCCAATGGGAAATGCTAGTCTCAAAGTCCCACCCCCGCACATCCCTCCCTCCGTTGTGCCATTCCCCCGATGGATCAGTGTGAAACTTTCCCATGAACAACTGCCGGGCAACAGCAGGAGGAAAGCAGAATAAAAACAGCGAATGAATTATCTCTTCCCTATTCTCATATTTTTATAATAAATTTTCCTCGCTTTTCGAGCAAAAAAGGGTAGGTACCCGACCTAGAAGCTCGAACGCGAATAGCAGTTTAAACGCTGGAAAAAGTAACCCTCCTCCGATCCGGGACTTCTCTTTCTCCCTAATCTGATCGCTCTAATCAATGGGGATTAATTCTAACTTTTTTTTCCATTCATTTTACTTCTCCTTTTATGGCATTTCCATCCCATTCGCAACCATTAGCTTCCCACGTGTGGTGAGATTTCGGATTTCGTTTCCGATGCGGGCATTGAAGTTCTTCATACCTGAACCTTTCGCATCGTAGTAGGCGGAAAAAATCAAATCGAAAACCGATTCGACTCGACTTCGATTGATAAGCGTCAGCCTACTAGTTGGTTACTGTACCGATGCAGCATTTGCGTGCGACCCGGCAATGACGTCAACTGTCAAAACAAAACAACAACAACAACAAAAAACCGCAGCCAACAGAAACGAATTTATTCTGGGCAATCTGGAAGATTTGGATGGAAAAAAATCCTTTCAGTCGAGCAAGATGTTCCGAAGATGCGCATTTCTTTCGACGGTTCTTTTCCACAATTAACCATGTGGAGATAATTATCTCGCTTCGCTGCTGCCATGTGCTCCATCATAGTGCTTCTTCGCTGTTCATTTTTTTTCACCCGCCGAGATTTCATCAAACCAGGAAAGGCAACGATAACATCTGAGCCTGAGACGCCGGACGAGAGTTCAATTCAGAGCTAGGAAGGCAAACGAAAAAAAATCGAACTCTCAGAGAACCGTTTCCAATTCATAAATTTTGCCCCCAACTTGGCCCGCGCGCGCAGGTTTAAAGTTGAGCAGGTAGGTAGGTAGGTAGGATTTTTCCGCCGATTCATTACTGGGGCAACCTGTTCGCCTCTTAGCCTACTGTAGTGGCTTCACCTTGCATAATTAATGCCATTATTAGCGCAGGCTCTTCAACCCCCGAGGAATCGGTAGGTATCGGCGATGCGATGGCTCGAGCGGGGGCCAAAGTTTACCGTCTCTTCGGGAAATGGGGGATTGGAGGGCCCTCGATGTTTTGGCGATGGGCACACGCAAGATGGGGGGAAAAACAATGGAGCAAATGAATGATTGTCTGCGTCAAAGCACAGTTGTTGACCCGGTCGATCGAACGATTGTGGCAACAGGTGGATAACGGGTGAAGGGTACTCAACAGTTAGGATTTCGGCGTGATACGGCAGGAGAGGGCACGGAAAATTTAGCATACTGAACGATCCTTCCCGTTGCCATGTTGCTCTTGCGGAGATATTGGCCCATTAATGCGCGAAACCGTTTTCAACATTTAGATAATGGGCGTTTTGTTTTTGCAGGGGTACAGCATGGTATCTACCGCACGGTTCTCAGATGGTTATGGTGAACATACAAAGGTTAATTAATAAATCAGCCATGATCTCTTTCAATTTATAGATGTTCGAAAACGGTGACATCTGAAGCCACTTCCCGGATAAGTTCACGACTTGTTTGCACCGACTGATAGTTACACAACAGATTTGATGATGATGATCTAATACTACCATCTATTGTAGCAAGGTAACTTTCCATAGCAGTGGTATAATCTGAAAAACGATTTGCTCAGGATTTTATAGTTGTTTGTGATCTTCAAACTTTTGTATGAAGGGCGTTTGGGCGGGCCCGTAAGCAGAGACACTTACGCGAATCCCGCGAATATAGGGAAGAGAATCTCCTTCCAAAACCAAGTTCACACTCACAGCAGTAGAATCGAGCCCTCGATTGGCAGAATAAACCCAATAGATGAGATCAATAAGCCTGCCCTCGTTCCGCGAAATGTTGACAATAGGGAGGAGGCAGTCCCATGCTCCCTATCCAAATCGTTTCACTTGGGTGCCCTGGTGGTCCCTTCCTTTCCCCTTTATGTATTAGGTCGTTCAGTATATTTTGTAGTGGTCATTTGATTGATTACCTTGTGTTAGAAAATTAGGCTGAAAGTAAAATTGGTTAGGGTTTATACCGTGCTTTACTGTGTTGTCTCGGTGTTACCGTGGGTCTTTCCTAGTCTTTTGCAGAGTTGACTTTAGGATATTTGGTATAGCTCGCGTTCATACGATAGGGAAGAGAACAGAAAAAAAGCATTAGTGATTGTTAACGCGTTATGCGCATGTGAGATTTTTATGGTGATATTCTCACAACGGCCATTCAGTACGCTGATGGACCTTGGTTTGAAACCCTACATCACCGAAATGAAGTACGTGGGGCAGTACAAGATAATGATAACAGCCACACGCAAGCCAACCGATTAATAGAAAACATCAACAAAGGAGACAGTATTTACAGAGTTTATGTACCAAAACATTTGGTATGCATTACGGGAGTAGTTTCAGGAATTCCAGCAAATATCGACGTTGAGAAAATAAAAGCAGAAATCCAATGTGAAGTGCCAATAATGGATCGTCCAATTTCGGAAAACTTTTCCACCAAAAAAAAACAAAATACGTGTTGGAAAAAAATCTGTTAGTTAGCACCAATCTATTCAGGGAGGTCCATTCCATAAAACCCAAGCCCAACCTTCAAAAGGGCCGAGACAACATTCTAGTTGATAAACAGGCAAATATTATTTCGACGGAAATACGTGTTTTTGTGATATTAAATCTCATTTTTCTCAAACACACGCCGTGTTCTGATCCCATATTTGGATTCAGCGAGGCAAAACCTATCAAATTTAACATATTTACTCGATGGGAGTCAACCACTGTTGACTAGTGTAATCGACGGAGATGAGTTCCTAGGATGTGGATGAATTTGTGTACCTCGGATTATTGGAATACTTTGATCTCTATTAGACCTTTATGTCTGGAAAACTTCAACCCCGTAAGACACTGATAAGATCGAACGTTCTTTATTGACTCCTTCTTTCTTTCTTAGCGTTTCAAGCTTATTGCTTGCTCTCAATTTAGTCTTCTATATGCAATTCCACAGTTATTAAGTAAGAGCTTTCGATGCCACATTTGCATAAGTGTGATTGTGTGGCATGTATAATCATACCCAATATGCCCAGGGAGTCGAGAAATTTTCCTTAACGATAAATTCCTAGACCAAACCGGGAATTGAACCCAACCGCTTCCAGCATGGTGTTGCTTTGTAACCGCGGCTTTGCCTACTGAGCTAAGAGAGGACTCATAACATGAAATGTGTTTAGGGTTTCACCACAAAATGAGAAGTAAATTGTTACAACCTGGATCTGGAACGGCTGAAGAGTAGAGCATACGAATGCTGACAATCCAAGGCGGAAATACTGTTGAGATGCACACAAACCACTGGACGCACGTCGCGGAGCCCACCTCAGAACCCTTGAGATGCTAAGAACGGGCCACTATCGTTTCACTCGTCGATGACAGCCGGATGATCCGGAACTGCAAGATCAACAAGAAGTCCTGGGCAGTTGTAAAAAGTTATGCAAAGCTCAACGAGGACTGGGACATGGTGGGCCATCTTTTCTGCATTGAAGAACTGTTGGCAAGCCAGGCGAACGCTGAGCAAGATCTAGAAATCAGTTTGAATGGCATTGGAAAATATGTCGACTCGCTCAATATCAGCATTGGAACAAAATTTGCGTGATGCTGGGGATAAAAAGCCGATGGTCTGCTACAACTGCCACAAGCCCGGACACATGAATCAGCTGCGCCTATGGCTATGAATTATACACAACATAATAAGAAATGCAGCAATTGCTGATACATATTATTTTACAAAACTGGCTTAGGTCACAAACTACTCCATAACTTTTGTCGCATTCGTCGCTTTGTCTGTTTGGCTTAAGGGAAGCGCCTCAGTTAGAACTTTCAAAAAATAGATTTTTTTAAATTTTGCTGTAACTGGTATGTACTATCTGAAAATGTAATCTCAAAGTTTCAAAGTGATATTGAGAATACTTTCGAAGTTATTGTCCAAAGAACCGACATGCGCGGACCAGTGACAGATGAACGCCAAAAACTTTAAAGCGCGTTTTCTCAGAAGCTGTTCTTGAAAGCCGGTGCACGCAGAAAGCTCAAAGTACTTTCATTTTGTAGATTTAATCACCGCCAAGGATTAAATTTCTGACATTTTCAAAAACTAATTGTTTAAATATTTTTTCAGTCGTTTATAACGAAAAAAAAACTGTAAAAATCCGACACTTGTTTTTTCTACAAAAAAAGGTTGATAAATTTAAATGATTATGAACAGTTGCGAAATTCAATCCCTGATCACAATCCTTACCTTTATAATGAAACATGTTTTTGTGTGTTTCAGATGAATAGTTTAAGCTGGAGCGTGGTTACCTGAAAAAAGAAATTTCCCGAAGGCCTTCACAAAATGCCTGCCACTGCCGCCATTTTCAAAAAAATTGAAATAAAAAGAAATAAAATAATAGAGTTTAAACATGTATTTTAATAAACAAATAAAAACCAGCATAGTCGCATTGTTTTTTTTTGTAGAAGTACTTTTCTAAGCTCCTTACCGACCTATCCAGTCGATTGATTTTGGCGTAAGCAACATGACATGTGATAACATGTCGCTACAGACTTGATGCTGATGGGAATTCCCTTTAATGAAGAAAAAAATGTATAGGGTGTGTCAAACAAAACGACCAGATTCAAGACGTCCCAGACGTTCCAGACAGCATTCATCTTCTTGGTAAGCTCGTGCCATTTAATTTAGTATTTAGTATCATGTTTTATAGAAAACCAAAAGTAACCATCGGACAAGCTGTCTGTATATGTCTCGTAGACATGTGAACTTTATTGTGTTGTTCAGGTCGTTTTATAACAGTAATAGAATCAAACATACGATGATAGAGGAATTCTTATCCTTCACTAGGCTTGGTTTATACTTTTTTTTTGCCATTGCTATCCCGGTGGCTGAAACTTTTGCACCCTGACCAACCAACAATATGTTCTGTTTCTAGTAGTTTATTCACTGTCGCTGCCGTCTTACGCCTCTTACAGTCAGATCGCCATCATGGCACATCCTAGAATGGGTTCATCAGGGCACTTTACAACTCCTCTGCCGTTGTCATTTCTGCAAATCTCTTTACTCGATAAGTGTCTCCTGGGAAAAACCCTGACGTGTGCCACCTCTTCCAGGAATAACTCGATGAGTGTCTTGTAGTCTGAGTTCCTAACCCAAAGTTCTTCTTCAGCTCGGAGAGTATATCTCCGTCGCCGTCATTCGTGTTCAAGGTTGAAGACAAAAGCATTATGGCCATGAGTGTGTGTGTGGGTATGTGTACGAGCATGCGTGCACGCGTGTGTTTGTATGTTTGTGTGAGAGTAGGCGAATGACTTAATGGTGGCGCGTCCTTCTTCTCTTTTCAGAAAGCGAGTAATGGAACTATAACCATAGGCCATAAAAGGCTAGGACAAGAGTTAGCACTCTCATGTCCCAACCGATAGACAAGAAGGCATGCAAAGGCACTACACCCTTAGGTTTGGAGCCTAGATACAAGTAGGTAACGCATGTGTTCCAGTCAAGAAAAGCGAACATCAGAGGAGTGCATTAACTTTCTTAGCTTCGTCACTCCCAATGACCTATATGTACATAAATATACATATGCTTTCTCGCCAAGGAAAGTCTTCCGCACAATCCCATCCAACTTCCAACTCCAGATGTCTATGAAGGTAGCATGAGTTCTCAGCATCTTCTTAAGTATGCATCTGATCAACCCTTCCCTTGCTGATCATGAAGACCTAGCACAGTGTTGTGCAAAGAGATCGATGGATGAAGAACCTGTCACACCCAAAGCAGCTCTTCTGGCGCTTCCACCGTCTCTACTACAGCCAGCCCAGGATTGTGTAATGTCGGAAAATGCTATGCTATGTTGTCATTACCTTTAAAACAATGCCCTTTTTGTCAAAAAAAAAAATATAAATAGGGTATGTGTCCCTTGACTCATAAAGTACTTAAGCTGGAAACAAAATTTAACTAGCTATACACTTCCTAAGATATGTTTAATTAGCCATCTGGTAAAATGTATCACGAAAAGCTACACAATTTGTTTTATAAAGTCAGAAACTTTCGAGGGATATGGATGAAATGTTGGTCTATGGGTACCAAATTGGGTCTAATCATGGATGCAAGTTCGTCCCAGTCGATTGATTTTCTATATTTTTTTATTTATTTATTTATTTCGTCAATCGATCGTAGACTACATATTTACACTTAACTCTATCTTCTTAAAGATCGCCTAGAAACAAAATACTGTCTTAGGTTACTACGTGACATTGTTAGGTCAATTGATTCACACTGCAGATTATAGAAAGACATCATTCGGTTAATTAGTCCGAATTTCGCATAGTTTGGCCGATTGATATTTAACGCAAATAAGTTCCGATTCCTCAAATGCCGCGAGGGGGTGTAGAAATTTAGACTACATAATAAATTAGGAGAGGAAATGCGATGTGATACAGTATCGTTTACACAAGAGATCATGGCAAATTCCCTTAGTTCTTTTAGAGTTTGAATGTCAATAAGCATACATCGTGCTTCGTAAGACGGAAGTGGAAATGTTGTCCAGCCTAATTTACGGAGAGCATACAAAAGAAATTGTTTTTGTACTGATTCTAAACGTTCTTCTAGTGTTTTCATAAAAGGAGACCATATGACACTACAATTTTCTAGAATAGACCTGACAAGTTTTGATCAAAGCGTTTAATAAAACCTAGCATATTGGTTGCTTTATGGATAATTGTGTTGTAATGATCGATAAAATTAAGCTTAGAATCTACAATAACACCTAAGTCTCTGATTCTCTCGCATTTTTCTACAATTTCAGTTCCTAAAGAAACAGTAATTTGTGGTGTATTTCGTTTTCTACTGAGAGTAATTAAGTTACATTTCCTAACTTGTAGAGTAACAGAGGAATGTCAATACGGTCAAAGGCCTTGCTAAAATCAGTGTACAGCGCTTCGACATGGTTGCCGTTGTCCATAGCGTTTAATGAATAGTTTACGAATTCTAACAAGTTTGTGGAAGTTGAGCATCCTTTGAAAAATCCATGCTGCGAATTTGTTATAACATTTTGTACTTGGCTGAACAGTTTTCTATTGACGATAGCTTCAAAGAGCTTTGGGATGCTAGACATAATAGCAATTCCACGGTAATTGCGAATATCGGATTTTTTTCCTGACTTATATATGGGTATTAGGTATGAGTTTTTCCAAATTTTTGGGAACTGACCTGAATCAAGTGACAAATTGAAGGGCCAAAATAAAGGCGAAGTTAGTTCAAATGCTAGATTTTTCATAAATGCTGGAGGGATTCCATCAGGTCCCGCACCTTTCGCAGCATCAAGATTTTTCAAACCAGCAAGAATGTCTTGAACATGTACCTGGCTAACTCTAATGTCATTTGAGGATGCAGGAAAGAATGAAAAATAATCTAGAACGCGATCATCATCTGAAAATGTTGTGTAAATTTCTTGGAAAAACTTTGAAAAAAAGTCACAAATCTCACCAGGGTTTCCAGCCTTTTTGTCATCAAGAGGCATTTTTGAAGGGAAGTTGTTCGGTTTGAATTTTGTTCTGACATATTTACTTGAAAAACTGTTTAGGACATGATTTGATTTCACTCTCTGTTCTGAAATTATACTCTTCCAATTCGGAATTAATTGCTGAATTAAGCTGATCACAACAGAAAAGTTGAAAAGTTGAGGGAAAGGGCATGTGTCCAGTGGTACTTGAACCATGGACGTCATCCTTTGCCTAACATCCCACTGCGGGGTAGGTCTAGGCACGGACAAGTCCGCCACGTCAACAGGCAAAAGATGATGTATGGAACGCGCTCATGTACCACTGATGGCTTGTGATAGTTATTCTAGCGATATATTGTGTGCACTCTGTTTTGATGCGCACATGGGAGAGGAACTCTCTCTTTGTTTGGGTTTGTTTTGATTCGCAACGTCTAGACAACAATATATCGCTAGAATAACTATCGCAAGCCATCAGTGGTACATGAGCGCTTCCATATATCTCTTGCCTGTGACGGCATTGTCCGTGCTCGACTACCCGCAGTGATGTTAGCAAGGATGACGTCCATGGTTCAGTACCACTGACACATGCCCTTCGCCTTTCAACTTTCTCTTTGTTCTACCTGGCGTGCACTGACGAAACTTTCAATACTTTCTCATCATATCTATCATTCTAGCAAAAACATTAATGTGCACTCTTGGTGCCTTATGGTGATGAGCGAACATCTCCTTCTACAACAATGGAAAGTTAGACAGAGAGAAAAAGAGAAACAGAGAGAGAGGGGGGAGAAAGAGAGAGAGAGAGAGAAACAGAGAGAGAGAGAGAGAGAGAGAGAGAGAGAGAGAGAGACGTCTCTGTGCACCAAGCATAAAACTTGATGATGTTTTTTTTCAACTACTCCATTTATTTGGTAGGCTCAATTGCGTTAGCTTTACGGAGCCGATATTTCATATTCTTGTTCTTGATGAAGTTTAACGACCTTTCTGTTTCAAGCACACAGGTATGAAAAAAATCCAATCTATCTACGTGGGCTTGAAACAGAAACAAGAGCTCCCCTTTGTTTCTTTGCTTTGGTGGCTATCCATTGTGCTGAAGGTTTCAGAGTATCACACATTAAGAATTCAGTTTTGACCGTTGAGGGAGCTTGTTTAGGCAAAAATAGAATATTTCCGGACACCAATACTTATTTTTTCATCTTTTCCTGAACCTAATCGTACAGAACTCGTAAAAAGACAATGAAAATTTTTGTTTGAGTGGTTCGAATCCTAACACTTTGTGAACAAGCTCCCTGGACTGTAAAAAAATGTAAGGTTAACACATTCCGTGCAAAAGTGCACCACAAAAAATACACAAAGTATTCGTAAACACAGGTTACCTAATAAATGTTAAAAATTACCGACTTTGTATCGTTTATTTTTGCTGATTATTCAGATTTTTTTGTAGTTTTGCATTCTGTAAAATGCTTCAAAAAAGAAAATTTAACAATTTATTCATTCGGATTAGTATTCCAAATTATCCAAATGTTCAGATTTATAAAAATCAAAATATCTTTTTTTTCTGTATTAAACAAAAGTGTCATTAAAGTATGGAGGAATCTGAGTAAGACTACATTGAGGTTCTACATCGTTGTACCTAAAAGTGCAATTGACAATAAATTTCTGGACATTTTTTAAACTGTATGGAATTGGTCAGCATCGTCATTATTGCTTCAAATATTGGACATGCATAAACTATTTATTTAAAGATTAATAAGCAAAATAATAAGTTTTCGCTGTGATGAATCTGGTGACCGCGTTTATTCAATTTTAATTAAATAATAACTTCCTATATTGGAAAATGAAAACTACCCAAATTTCAATAAAAATTACTGTTTATTATCGTTTAATTTTTTTGGGTATTGGGTACTGGGTAATGTAAACAATACCTAATTAAGGTAAAATAAATACCTTATTTTAGGTTTTTTTACTTAGCGTGAATGCTGCTATTTTATTCACGGCTTGCTAGCTTTCGGATATGTTTCAAGTACTGAAAATTTCGGAGTGTTTTTACGGTTTTTAAATTATTTAAACTTTTATTAGCAGTCTAAGTCTCGAAGGTGTTTATGCTTCTATGTAGCATTTCCTGTACGAAGGGTACAAATACCAACAATTTAACATTAAGGAAAAATTACACTAAGGTTTTTCTTTGCACGGTTTTTTTTACACGGATTGTTTTCGGCGATAATTCGAGAACGGAACAACTTATTGACCTAATTCAAATCACATTTTACGTTTTGGGCCACAAGTAATCATATGGCAGATTTTCAAAAAATTCCCAATTTTTGGTGTAAATACTCAAAATTTTAAAAACTGTATTTTGACCATAGCATAGAAAGGTAAAGCATACAAACAAAATATAAGCAATATAAAATGTTTAAGCATGTGAATTTATCAACTGTATTTAGTCTTTTTTTACACGGTTCCATACTAAAAGTGGAACGTATCCCCCGTGCAAAAAGAAACCTTTGTGTACAACATATCGTCAGCATTACATGCATCAAGTACGAAGCTCCACAGCTTTGAAAATAACAGTCGATGTAAAAACGTTCAATTGACAATTTGTTCTAGGATTCATTCGATTTGACGGATTAAAATAACCATAAAATTACAATACAATAATATAAAATAACACTAAAATCTATTTCGGACCATGAAACTTATTGTTCATGAATCAGATAAATTTTTCGCATATTGTCATTACAATAGATCTACAATTCACTCCATATGCTAGGATTTTCAACAATTGTGAAACAATACAATAAATAGTTATTGACTCAAATTTGTTTGGAAAATAATGATTTTTTTATAGTTAACAACCCCCTTTTCTATTTTCGATGGCTCAATTTACATTAAATTCTATTGTGGTAACAATAACTCCTATTGTCACCTTATCGTTGTGAACAATACTAATAATCGTACATACTATAGATTCTATTGTATGGTTACAGTATATTCAATTGTAAATCTATGAGAATTTTTTATTCGGGTACATTGACTTTACTCTGGAGCTGCCAAGTTGTTGCCGGGTTGGTAAATTTGTACTGAGTATTTAAACAGCTGGAAAAGTCAGTAAACTTTGAATCATCAGCACATAAATTGTAAGCAACATTATTAAAAAAAAATTATCAATAGATAATGTTGAAATGAAGCATTCAGGGTACATTTCGAAAGAATTGATGTTTTCTTGAACTTTCAAGAATTGTTTTTAAGTTTACCGAACTTTTCAGCTATTTGAAATTTTACCGAACAGATTAAGCAACAATCAATATGCAACTAGCGCTTTGAAATTGGATCACTGTTGTAGATCCCCTTGGTCCGAAGTACACTTTGAAGCCAGTACCTTGCTATACAAATTTGCGCCTTTGTTTTGATTTGCTGTGTTATTTTGACAGAATATTTGAGAGTGTGTTCATGTGAGTTCATTATTAGGGACGCATTATTGAGCTTGGGACCGAGCTTGGGACCGTGGTGCTAGTACTGACTGAGCCAAGAAATTAAGAAATTATGGATTAAGTGTGTAGTCTTAGATTTATAATGAATGAAATTTTCTTCACGGTCACTGCAACACTTAACCAAACCGGACTTGTTTTATTACCTTCAAGTATTTTCTTGGCACGAATAAGGTCCTCCTGCTTTAAAAGACATTGTTTGTTCTGAGAGGAAAGGGCTATTAAGAACAACCAAATAAACAGTTAACTACTCATCTGACCTATGTATTCGCCTGTTTGACTTAACCATTTATTTCAACTAGTGAAGTAATTCATTTCATGTTAAGACTGACTTACACACACGCACACACTCCGCACTTGTCAAGCCCAAGCGAGTTGCGTTGAAGAACCTGAAAATTACGATCAATTTATGCATCATAAAAACAATTCTGCGTTTCCCGTTGGCTCTGTCGAAACAAAACATGACTCAACTCTTCATCAACAGAAACAAAAAGAACGCATTCCACTTCGGTGCCATTTCTGGTTTTATTCAACTCGAAATTAATTCAGCTCGCGATAAAAAACAACCAAAAAAAAAAAGTGAACCATATATTCTGCGCTTCATCGTGACAGCCGTGTCAAAAATTCCCATTCCCGGAAGTTTGCACCGTAGGTAGGTTGAGGTACTAGCATCGTTTTTTTTTTCGCGCATTTATTTACTCTTTACTTTTCGGGACGATGAAGACGAAGAAAAACAACACAACGAAAACATTAAAAAACAAACACAAAAGCGGAACAAAATATTCGTGATTATGAGTTTGTTGAACTCCTCGGTTCGAGAAGTGCGAGCATTTGGGATGGAAAAACTGCGGATGGAAGGAAAATTTGGTCGGTGGGCGAAAGGGGGGGGGTAATGAAAACAAAGCCGTGGGAGGAAGCCGTGGATTATACTCCGGGGGAAAAATGAGCCAAAGTAGGCATAGAGAAGAACATTTGCCAGGTGCGCGCGTCTGCGCATTCGGGGAACTTGGATGGGTGGTAACCGTGGTAACGTGCGTGGTTTGTGTGTAGCCTTCCATGCCGTTTGCTGATGCTGATGATGATGAGAATGCGATGCGGTTAACTAATGGTTAATTTCGGTAAATGACTTAAGATTGCGCAATCATTGCTCTGGGATGGAGGCCGGGGGGTAGAATAGCTCAGAAGAAGGTAATTTTGCCTCATTTTGATCAAATTAGGGCATTCAGTGAATATTTGCAGTTAGTGCTACAATTTATTGGTAGATTGTCTCATCGGTTTTGCGGATGTTTCCTACCCATCAATAAACTTCCTTACTTCCTTCCGCTAGGGAATCGTATTTCGGGCATCTATCTCAATTTACATTTTCCCATGCCAGTCGGATGCAGGTAGTTTACCCGAAATTTCGCATAGAGAACAAATTCACCCGCACAGGAGGCGATGAAGAGTGGTTCTGCATTCTGATGTATTTGGTTCGATTCGATGCTCTCTTTTTTTTTTTGGCTCTAAATTCGTTGAACCGCATCGGGAGTAGCGTGAAATATGAATCCAGCAGCAACGACCTCTGCACGGTCGATCCATGGGAACCAGAATCAATTGATAGAATTGGAAGCATTTTAAAACCACTTCAGCATTTCCGATGGGAGAGAAAAATCTGCAACAGAGATCGATTAGCCCAAGACACGGAGGGAAATTTCCAGCGATTGTTTCTCACAGATCACATCGGTTTTCACCGTGAAATTCTTCTCAGTGCACGTTTCCTCCGCTTCTTTTCGAGTAGGCCTTCCGAAAAAAAAGCAGTAGCAAAAATCAATGCCAAATCCCTTTTCCGAAGAGAAAACACACAAACAGGATAAAAGGATCGATGGAAACAAAACGAAAGTCTATCCCTGAAGAGGTCACGATCAGCGGGGGTGTGATCGAGATTACGATCGATGTATTTCTACATTTCTTTACACAGTTTGAATGGCTTCTTCCGAGAGGCGACAGCCGGGATCGGATATCATAAATTCATTATTTATCGGTGGGAACAAATCTCCGGGCTTCTCGTTCTGCTGAGTGTGTGTGTGTGTGGTTTTTTGCGCCTGACAAATGACACTCACGATCGATACCGAAATCTAGAATCCCGTACGCGACCCTCAACAATGGGAAAGGGATTATCCAAACAATAATCAATAATCAATAGCACCGTAGATGAGCCCATTGTCGAGCGTGGGAATCGATTGGCGCTGAATAGAACAAATTTTGAACCGAATTGAATACGACAAATCACAACCCCGCTACTTTCTGGTTGATTCGTTGATTTACCACCCAATTCAAATCGAACACATTTGATCCGTTAAGCAGCCCTAAACCAATCCATAGATAATTTGGGTCAATTCTCCCAATCAACCCGAAACGATCACCAGCTCTCCGGGGTGAAATTTTATGCCTACCGAAACTGAATCCGAACCTGATTATTGATTAGGCCAGAGCCTACCTGATGAATCCAGTTTGACGCGGAAGGCTTTGGAGTTTTAATTACCGACTACTAGATACGACGGGATTTAAATGCCGAGCGGAAAAGAAGCCCCCCAGAAGAAATGGGATTCGGCTTGCTGATTGAAATCGATCATGAAAAATTTCGGATTGTCTCAGCCAGCAGGTTGCTTGATTGCGTAACAGTTGATTTACGTTGTACGAATAACCGTTCGATAATGCATCTTTCTGTGGAAAAAACCTATAATCGTTAATCCTAGATCCAGCTCTAATTTCATTCCAGGAGTTTCAAAGTTCAGACTGTCAAAACTGGCAAAGACCACTCGTGCATCTTCTGACCTACTTCGATTCTTTCTCCTAATCAGCTCTAATTACATCACTGTTTCCAATAACACACTCAGACCAAACCACTTGGCATCTGCGCATCCCACCGCAAGTTCATTGCCCCCCCCTACATCGGAATCGAACTCATTTTCTTCCCACACATCTAACATTCATCCAGAGCTACACACCCCCCCGAAAACCAAAACTACCGATGGCGGTCAATGTAAACAAATCCTCACAGCACATACGGGGCCGCGTCTTGTTATTATGTTTTGATTTGCGCATTTTTTTTTTCGCTCCACGGGAATCGCACGGGATTTGGGCCAACTCTCGAAATTCCATCCCATTTTGATCCGGGGAGGCGAGTTTTGCATCAACGCCGGGAAGTTGTGTTGTTTTTTCCTTTTTCCGGCAATTTTCTCGTTCCGATGGTCCAGCTGAAAACCCCTATTAGCTCTAGAGCTAGGCATTTGTTAGTATTGCTATTCAAGATCATAAACGGGCGGCGTTCAGCGGCCAGGCAAGCGTTTAGCGAAGTGCGCGAGGGGCGGAAGGTGAAGAAAACTGGAGCTTCGTAATATCCATGGTGTTCTTCGATCGACGAGCAGCTCGGTTGTTTGTGTTTCTCACGTGGCACAGTGGGAGCGGAATGCACAAAAATCCAACATTTAATATTTGAGCTGTTCCTGTCTTCCAAAGCACCGTTTTGTTGCTTCCTAGGTTTCCCATTACTTTCGGCATGCCAATTTATTGCGTTACGTGTAATTATGATTACACTACGAAATCTTTCTCGGGTCGAAATTTTCAACTCACCAATGCATTCGTTGTTTTCTGCAACGAAATTGATTTGTACTATTTAAAGCCTGTCCACGGTAAATTTCGGACACTTTTCATTCAGTGTAGATTTTGAATTATTTCACGGATCGCTGAAACGTTTCACTAATATGACAGCTGAAACTCTTCACTTTATTTCGTGGTACAAAATGTTTACATTCTTGTTACATTCAGTAAAATAGTGTCGAATCAAGTGGAAGTGCACAACTAATAAAATTTTGTAATTTTCAATTGATTTTCATGCACATGATTGGAGAATTGAAAAAGATTGAAAATTATAGTCGAGAAAAATTATACGAGGTGAAAATTACATAAGACGCTATTTTTACTTGAATTGAAAACACTTTTCTTTCGCTGTAGATTTTGAATTATATCACGGATCGCTGAAATGTTTCACTTATATGACAGCTGAAACTCTCAACTTTATTTCGTGAAGTTGAAATTCTTGCTACATTCAGTAAAATGGCAGTGATTCAAGTGAAAATGTGCAAATGCATTTTGTACGAACGATAGCAAAATCCGAGATTATCGGTACGCGATCTTGCCTGAGAAACTAAAACTACCCTAAAGTACGGTGTTTTGAGTTTGCAAATCATTTGGCTAGTGCTTGACTGTGGATCGGAAGGGTGAATGTGGAACAATTCAAAAAGTATGCTCCCGACAAATGGACAAGAAGGTGGTAACCATTATTGAGAAAAATCCCAATCTTTCTGTGCGAAATGTGGCTCATAATGTTGGGAAGTCAAATTCATACGTAAAAAAGTGATGCAAGGGAAAGAACTGAAAGCGTACAAATTGAAAAAGGTGCCCAACCGTGATGACAAGCAAAATTTCACTGCAATAAGTCGTGCTAAGGAGCTTTACACCAATTTTTAGCAAACATTTTCTAGTATCATAATGGACGACGAAACATACGAACTCGAAGCCTTTAAACAGCTTCCGGGTCTGGCCTTCATACCGCGCTGCAAAGGAACGCCGTTGCCGCATATTTCCGGACAAAGAAAGTGTCCAAATTCCCTAAGAAATATTTGATTTGGCAGGCCATAGTTGTGGTCGAAAATTTATAAGTTTTATCTCTACCGGCAGTATCAATAAGGATGTGTACTAGAAAAAATGTCTGCAAAAGCGATTACTACCATTTATTAGAAGCCATGACTCTCCAGCTCTGTTTTGGCCTCTTGTCACTATGCGAAATCCGTCCTGGAATGGTATAAGGTACAAGAGGTCAAATTCGGGCCAAAAACAGCCAATCCAACAAACTGTCTAGAAATTCACTTAATAGAGAAGTACAGGTATCTAGTTAAGTGGAAACTCTTCGAAACTAAGAAGAAAGCAAATGACACCTATTGTGTTTTGAGAATTTCAGAGATAGAGGAAAAAACCAAGAATACAGTTAAAAACCGTCAGCCAGACTAAAAATAGCTCCACAATCCCAATCGTTGCTTCTGCTGTGGTAGATGCTGTGACCTTGACCTTCAACCATTTTACTGTATTGACCCTGCCACCGGAGTTCTTTTTTCATTTTATTTATCAATTCCTCCTCAGTTTTCACGACAAATAGTTGAAGTAGATCTTACGCTTCAGATTGACCCAGAAATTCTCGATGCTGGGGAAACGTTGGGCGGGTTCGCCGATATCCATCTCCTCCAACAATCGCTACACGGGAAATAGTTTGTTCTTCAAAATGAGAAAAACAGGTCATGATTTTATGCATATGTTATGTTTTTGTGTTATGAATATACACCATGAACAATATTCCTGATATTATGAACTATTTTTCCAACGCAATGAAATCATGATTTGATCGGGTTAAAACCATGAGCTGAATTCCATATACTGGAAAGTTTATTCATGAATCTGCCAAATCTACTTTATCGTCTCTAAACGTAAACAAAATCGATCATCGGGATTCGAACCTAGTGTTGGTGTGAATAGCGGTGCTACGACCAGTTGGCTGTACTTAATACGCTATAGTTAATCTTAAATAGATTCTTGATTTATGAAGATGATTACACAACTTTAGATTAGAAGTAAAATAATTCTTTCAAAGCTCATGACTCGCATCGGTCATTTTATTCCTGAAACCATGAATAAGAGACATGAATTCATAAAATAAGATAAAAGTTAGTTTCATGATTTTTTATTCATGAAAACAGAAACGGATTTCTTTAAGTATACGAGTATAGAGCCGACGCCAGATCCAGCCAGAACACCGCGTCTTCGCCCTTATGATATTTCTTGATAAACAACGCAACTTCCGGCAGGCATTCCGTACTATAAATTTCCCCGTTCACGGCCAGTCCGGAGCGAACGAAGAGCGGCTTTGACATCCCCTCCTCGCTGATTGTCAGCCACAGCAGCACCTTCTTGGGGAAGATGGTGTGTGAAATGAGTTCACTTCCTTCGTAGAGGAAGTAAACTACAAAGTGCCCTGCCAGCGTCGGTGGTGTAGTGGTAAGCGTGACTGCTACTGGGCTCCCCAGTGGGTCTGGATTCAATCCCAGTCGACGTCGGCGGGTTTTCTGAGGCGAAAAAATCTTGTCACGTCTTCCTTCGGAAGGGAAGTAAAGCCATTAGGTAGGGTCCGAGGGTGGAGTCGTCTACGTGGCGTCGGTGATTGTCGTCATGTGAGGAAACAGGCCGACGGAAAAAAAATAAAAAAAAAACAAAGTGCCCTGCCAGTCGTTGCCATCCAGGGTGAGATAGGTCTCGTCGTCCATAACCACCGCCACGTCGCGATTCGCCGGAAAATTGCTGCCACTGCGTCAATGCCTGCAGCTCCGAAACCAGTGGACGCGACTTCTGCATCGTGACATGTATGTTCATGTTCGCTCTTTTTCACTGTTTGACCGGTTGAACCGACCTCCCGGCCAAGCGCACGCAGCGATGTAAAGGGTGTCCACGATGAAATTGCCACACTATGAAATTGCTCTAACTTTTTAACCGTTGGGTAGAATTTAATTTAATTTGGGTGGATTTAGTTCATAGTGCATTATTTACATCCTGCAAGTTTTAAAGTCCTGTGATCAAAACTCGCGGAAATGGAGTCAAAAGAACAGCTCGTGCGTGGAAAAATTTTGCGCATTCATCACGAGAACAAGAATCTCTCGCATCGTTCCATCGCTAAAACGTTGGGAATCGCGAATTCCACGGTGTCGCGAGTGATTAAGCGGTTCGAGGAACGGTTGACCACCGATCGGAAGCCCAGAAGTGAAGGAAAAAGTATTCCGTACAACACCAAAAATCACAACCGCGTAGTTGGGGCCTTCAACCGAAATCCGAACGCCTCCGTTCGGGATGTGGCTAAGAAGCTGCACACAAGCCGAAGTTTTGTCCAGAAGGCCAAAACTAAGGCTGGGCTTCGAACGTTCAAGGTACAAAAGGCCCCTAATCGCGACGAGAAGCAGAACAAGTCCGCCAAAACCCGTGCCAGGAAGTTGTACCTCAACATGCTGACGAAAGTTGAATGCTGCATCATGGACGACGAAACATATGTGAAGGCCGACTTCAAACAGATCCCCGGCAACCTGTTTTTCACGGCCAAGGATAAGTTCAGCTTTCCGGAGCATGTCCGCACTCAGAAGATGTCCAAATTTGCGAAGAAATTCCTGGTTTGGCAAGCCATCTGCACGTGCGGGAAGCGGAGTGCACCTTTCGTGACCCAGGACACGATGAACGGACAGGTGTACATAAAAGAGTGCCTCCAGAAGCGGCTGCTTCCTCTCCTGAAGGCCCACAACGTCCCAACAATCTTCTGGCCGGATTTGGCCTCATGCCACTACTCCAAGGACGTGCTGAAGTGGTATGCGGACAATAAGGTCAATTTCGTGCCGAAAATGTTCAACCCTCCCAACACTCCGGAGCTCCGCCCCATCGAGAAGTACTGGGCGATTATAAAGCAGCACCTTCTTAAACGACCTAAGGTAGTGAAGACAGTCGAGGAACTGAAGAAAGTATGGGTTTACATGTAAAAAACGGTTGATTCAAAGGTTGTGCAGAATCTTATGGCCGAGGTTAAGGCCAAGGTGCGGGCATTGCGTATGGACTGTAAATAAAATACGAGTAAAATGGTAAAATTTTTCCCTCGGTCTTCCTCTTCAGCATCCTTTGGAGCTTCTTGTCGCTCAGGGTCGTCGGCCGTCCGGGCTTTCTCCGGGCTGAAAAAAAAGCAGGAAGCATTATGTATGACAAATTCTACTCAAAAAAGCAAAAAAGCATGCTCTCATTGTTATCTAATAGTGCCAAGGTGTTGTAGATGCCGGAACCGTATCCGGCGTCCATAAAGTGATGCATGATATCCGTTTTCGACGCGGCGGGGTGAACGCGCACACTTCTAACGGAGTTGTTTTACTGTTTTTGCCATCACGGTTAAAGTTCGACTGATAGAGCTGTCAAATTTTGTCTGCTAACTCATGGGTTACTATGATTGATACTGCATGGGTAGTATCGTCAGTACGGGTGTTGTAAACCCATGAATAATTTTTGTAATAAAAAATTTAATGCAAACGTTAGGTAAGATTTCACTCCCTTGCGCTGAACTGGCCGGCTTGACGTGCCGCAAGGGCTCAGTAGGGATTCCAGGACCTGAAGCTAAGAGTCAGTTCCATTGTGGTTATATCACATCATTTACTTTGTCCACTATAGCAGCAGCACATAGATATTGTAGATATACTATTCTTTGTAATTTCAGGTCATCCAAGGACCTCCTAAGTATTTTTAAATAATTTTAAATATATTTTGTTTTTTCGGTGATTATGATAATTTATCTAAGGTTAGTGCATGAGCGGGCCCGTCAACAATTGCAGCAGGATCACAATCTGTAGATATGTGAATATAATTAAAATTGGTATTATCATTTTATACTATAACATCCCATCGCTATTTTATCTATATTCTATGCCATTTTTACTGAAAAAAAAAGCAGGAAGCATTAGGTATGACAAATTCTACTCAAAAAAGCATTTCCCATATTCTCCAAAACTATATAATTTATAATCATTGCTTTCCTGTTTCCCATTATTATTTATAGATCCAGACCAATAAGAGCTATCGGACTTTTTTTTGTCTGGTTTTACTTAATCTACGTTTTTGGCATTATTCATGCTTATATAAAATTTATTTCTCCTAATTGATTGCTGTTTTCAGCTTTTCCAAGACTATTAGGATTTAAAACATATCTAATCTTTTTTTCAGCTACAAACCAGTGGATAACAGATATATATTATACTTACGGTTATTATGTTATTTGACTATAACTGTGAAAACAAATTCTTAATAGATATTAATTTTATCGAAGCTGCAACAGCGGAAGTCTTTCGATGACCAGCTAAGTTACGGATATATATTCTACTATAGTTTACTGGCATGCCCGTATTTTTATTTTACATTATAACGTCAGATTTTTATTTTATGTTATGATATTAAATGATATGATATTATTGCATTTAAATTCATTTGATAAAAATGTCTATAGTACCTGTGAGACTCACTACAAAAAGTTTTTGTGATTCAAGGAAACGGAACAGCACTTCGAAATTTTTGGTTTACTATTCTTCATATGCTATATAATTTCAGACCATCCATGGATATTCCAAGTATTGTAAAATATGTTTGAATCATTTTTTTTTTTTCTCATAGCTACTATATTGTCTTAACTTTCAGGTTTACAAATGGAATTGTTACTATCATTCTTACATTTACTTACTATATTAAATATCATTATAATAATCATTCACTATATTTTTTATCAATTTATTATTGACTATATTTTATATATTGACATTGAATATATATTGGGCAGGGAGGGAGCATCAGGGTATCACTCAATCTGGAATTGGACAATGGAGTGGTATGACAACCGGCGTCTAGGAGGGAATAAACAGTATCATTTTCTTATCCTACCGATTCGATTGTGATGTTGCGAATTCTACTCCAACAGTTTCAGCGTGAGTGACGCGCCCTTCTTAACAAGCCATCCCGTAGAAAGCTTAATGAGTATTGCGGATTGGGTTATGCGATTTGTTGGATCGTATCGTTGGAAGGAGAATCTTATGTTCCCGCGGGTTTCGCGTAAGTGTCTCTGCTTACGGGTCCGCCCACCGTTTTTGGCCCTTCATACACCGTTACTGTGAATGCAAACCGGTAACTCAATTTGATCTTGCTATTAAGTGGAGCTGCATACATGATAAGGTCGTAGAAGGGATGGTGGCTACCTTACATACATACACACAAAAAAATTAATGCAAACGTTAGGTAAGATTTCACTATTCTTTCATCGTCCACACGGATGCTCGGGCTGCAAAAAAACGATGCCTTTCATTTTCACCATACCAAGGTGTGCGACGTGGAGATCATTCAAAACCGTTTGAGCGAAAAGCAAAGGATACAACTAAGGGAGTGTATCGAAAAGTAGTTATAAAAACATTGATGCGTTACGCATAAACTACTGTATATATTTTAGCGTAAGCGCCATTTGCTTTTGTTTGCTGTCAAAAATGATTATTCGGTTCATTCATTTCCGTTGATAAAGTTGTATTCAAAATGTCGCGAATTGAATTTGAGACTAAAAAGAAAATTTGCACAATTTGGTGCACCGAAAAGGGCGTGTTACTTACAACCAGATTGCGAAAAGAGTAAATGTTCACCCGGCAAGTGTAAAACGCATCATCGAAAAGTTTGCAAGGAGTGCTCCTCGGCGATTTACCAGAAGTGGCCGGAAACCCGGCTCCACATACATACACACAAAAATTAATGCAAACGTTAGGTGGGGGCGATTTCCACTATTCTTTCATCGTCCACATGGATGCCTGGCATTAGTAAAAACGATGCCTTCATTTTCACCATACCAAGGTGTGCGACGTGGAGATCATTCAAAACTGTCGAGCGAAAAGCAAAGGATACAACTACTCAATACTCAAAGAGCAAACAGTTTGCAGCAAGTGTGTAGGACTCTGGTGCTTTAAATCCAGATCGTGTTAATCGGTGCCAGCTTCCAAAAGCTGGACGATCTTACCTTTGGCTGGGATATTTTTTGCGTTTGACGAGCGATGTGTTCAGCGCGATTCGGTAGTTGACCGATCTGATGATGTGAAAAACATCGAATTCGTCTTTACAAATATTTCTTCCTCAAGGAAAGACAATTTCAGGATCTAGTTACTTCCAAGTGGTTGTGGAATTCGGAGAGCAGTAGTCTGCGTTTACGTTTCCTTCGTAGATTTGAACACAACATCGAAATTGAAGTGTGCCAAATAGTCAAAGCCAAATAATTGGTCGTTCTGCTGATACACATGATCGGGAGCGACTTCGTCGGATGTAAGATAGGACTCAGCGGCTTGTAATCCGTGACCAATGTAAAGTAATTAAGAAACTTTTTGACTGTCCCTAAGATGGTGAGAGCCTCTTTATCTATCTGTGGATAGCGCTGCTCGGTGGGAGACATGTCGAGCAGTTTGCCCACGCGATCGGTCTTTGTAGGTAACATTCCAGTCGGTGGAAGAGAACAGCGCCTAAGCCGATTTTACTGGCGTCCGTCGCCAATATCAAGGGAAGATCCGGACCATATTGCATCAGGACCTGCGATGAGATGAGGGCTGGTTTGATGTCTCGTGAGCAGCGATCCGCTCTGGCTCCAACACGAAAGATTTCCTTGCAACATGTCACGCAGACAACGAGATCGAGTGGAGAGATTGGGAATAAAAGCTTTGTAGTATGTGGCTTTAACCCAAAAACGGCTGTAGCGCATCCGCGTTCGTCGGACGAGGTGAGTTGCGAATAGCTTCGATGTGTTGGTCTGATTTATGCAATCCGTTTGATCGATTTTGTGGACCAGCCAAACGAGAACCGGGGTGCCGAATACACATTTCCTGATCGATTTAAGCGTAAACCGTTGTGTTTCATTCGGTCGAAAACTTCTGTGAGAGCAATCAGCAGATTCTCGGAATTGCCTGCAAAGACACGGATGCAGGAGGTCCTCTCAGCTTGCCGGAAGATTCACTGAAGACGTTTTCGTAGTTTTGTTGTTGATGCTCCGGTAAGGTAGATGAGGTAGGTGCAAGTGGAGCTCCGGTGTCCACTTCCATATCCAGCTTGCGTCCGTCGATGATGACGTCGAGCACTAGCTTACGAGGTTGTGGGTGACGGACTGAATTTTGCCCAGCGACTTCACGACGTCCACTTGCAGGGGTTGATTCATCCGATTGTACATGCGGGGTGGATTGATCCTGCTAATGCCGCTTTGCGCTTTGCGATGACCTTAGCGATGTAGCCTTTCTTCGCAACAGTTATAGCACGTCGTATCATGGAACTTACACATGTTACGAGGATGATAACCACCACATCCACTACACACACTCTCGTCTCGTGTGCGCAAAATTTTCGCTGCAGTTTGGCTTCTGTGACTTTTGTTGATATGACGAGGAGGAGCTGCTTTGGGTGCGCTCTCCGTGTCTTCGGCCGATCATAGCTGAGCTTGGTGGTCACTTCTGGAGTCAACGATGATCTAGCCGTACGCACTTTCTTGACCGTGTTGGGGGTAGCCTCGAGGGTATGTGCAACTTCAAAAGCATCTCCGAAAGTCGTGGGTTTCTTGGCGATAATCTCGTCACACATCTCTCGTGATTCTAGGCCAGTGCAAAAGCATCCTATCGAGAAATTTGCCATACACGCACATGTGCAGCACCTTGTAGAACAAAGCTCGAAACTGACCCATCTGTAGGCTGCACGATTTCCCGGAATTAGATGCACTCCACGTACTTGGCCTTTTCTTGGTCACAGTGGCCGACTAAAGTTTTTCGGATCTGCCGGATTCCGTGGACTCACCAGGAGCTTGATGGCATTGTTCAGATCCGTACCCATATGTACCCGAGCCTAATGGGCGTATTGTGCCTCAGGGATTTTGTCTATTCGCAGAGCCCATTCAAAGCGGTTGAAGTAGTCCGACACAGAAGTGTTGTCCGAGGAACGATACTCGAAAACAGAAAACGCAGGTACTTTGGCGATTGGCGCTGTCTCGACTGGGGCGGAATTCACTGGTGTCAAATGCGCGATGGAAGATTTCAAGGCATCAATGTGTTTTTCACGGAATCGAAACGTACGTGTTTTACTTTCCACCGGGAAACTTGCCTCTGAATCCCACTTCTGACACCAAACATTGTGTATTCAGAATTTCAGAGGTAGAGGAAACAACGACGAATACAGTTAAAAACTTTTATTCGCGATACAAAAATAGTCAGACAGACTTAAACTAAAAACGATTACCGACAAAAAGGCAGTACTACTTGCTCGTATTTTAACTTTTATATACTGAGCGGCAGTGGTGCCAGATTAAATACATACACAAAAAATGATTTCAAGAGAAGATAGAGAACCCTCACGGCGGGTATACCTATGGAATGTTCGAGATTAACATCTTAATCAACTGTTTCTAATATAGATATAACTCTATTATTGTGAAGTAAACAATCGGTTTGGTTGAATTATGTGTGATTTAATTTTTGCTGCTATTATTTTGGTGTCGGAAGTTTAACGTGGACAGGCTTTATATTTATAACATTAGTGATAAACAAATACCGTTTGTGAGTGTATACAATCTAACATCTATCGCTCGATAATGGTATTATGGAAAAAATCTGTTTGCAAACAATCTTGTAAGTGACCATTCAAAGCAGCTTTTAATCCGGGAACAAAGAAGTAACAGGTCTAATAATCGATTACATTCACTATTTCGTACAAAAATCACGTGAAGATTTCATGATTTATCTGTTAAGTTAAGTTGAACTAAAAAATCTCGAGTACTTTTTCGAACAGACGCATCTGATTTTTTAAACAAAGAGGGGAAGTAAGATTCAAATGTTAAATTCTTGAAACCTCTAGCACTTTCATGCAAACTAGGGCTACCAACATAAGGAATAAAGTTTCTTTAAAATGATGGCGATTTTACTTTCCGTGAGGGTGCTGAGAGTTTTGAGTAATTTACGCTTGAATCTTATCTCCCCACTATGTTTACAAAATCAGATACGTCTGTTTGAAAAAGTACTCGAGAATTATTGTTTGATTTTTTTTCTTTCGCGAAAACTGCTGCTTGATAATCGAGTATCTAAACTAAACTGGAACTTTCTTTTAGAAAAAAAAAATCAACAGGACGGAGCGACAAATGCTCTAAAAAATATTTGGTAAGCAATGGGGACTTAAGCCAAAAAATGATCCATTGGATTTATTTGAAAATTGTTCGATCCAAGATTATATATGCTGCATTGGTCTGGTAAGCATGAGCATGAGCATGAGCATGATTGATCGCCCGGGGTTGCTGCTCCGTTATTGTCAAATCAGCTGTCATTACACAGAGAACCAACAGATGATGCTTGGGACTAGCATACATCCTCAATGTGTAAAAACTGGTGTTCCCAAACAAAGACAGTACCGGCGCCGGCCCCACCCAAATACAGGTCAAGTAAGGAAAGGGTAGGAATATGTTGACGTGATACTTGCTTTATTGGAAGCCGAGAACACCGCTGCACTTCCACAAGAAATCACTAAGAGTTGGATAAAATTGTTGGGTTTGCAGCGGGATCCGTTTTGGTAAACGATGAGTTGAATTCAACTGACGTCGGCAGCGAATAAAATATTTTAATATGTTCCCGGGATGTTATCTTTACAGAGATGCACAGTAAAATTATTCAAACTTTGGCACTGATTTAAACCAACAGTAAGGATGCTGTTGGTGCCACTCATAAGAATGAATCGTTTACATCAATAGCTCACCAAATTATATTTAAATATCGAGCTTGAGGACCTATTTATACCAACAACAAGGATGCAGTAGTGGCCACTCGCAATAATGAATGGTTTATATCTGGTTTTTTATATTATGTTGAAATTTCGAGTTTGAGAATGTAACTCAGGAATACGTTGGAATATCGCGTTTGAGGAAAAATATTGAAGTACAATCCTGTACTTCTTATCAGCGAAATGGAATCATTTATTATGGTATAGTACTTAAAGTTCAGAAATACAAATTTTAATGAAATATTAAAAATTAAAAATGTTATGATAAAATTCTTCAAAACAAATTAGCATAGCATAGCATATTCCAACACATACTTAAGAGAGATGTAGAGAACTCTAAGGCCCCTCACAAGTGTCACAAAAACCTAAGTGTCAAGAGGAAGAAGACCACCAATGGGACACGCCCGTCTAATGTTACGGATGTTCAAAAACAATCACACACTGCGTGTTATAACAAACCAGCATCGGAGATCTCCTAAAAAACAACATTCATAAAAACAAAGTCAACAAGAACATACACTGAGTGGTAACACATAACATTCAACTGACTCCAAATGACGATTGGACATACAAAAAATGATCAAATAACGTCCTATTCGTCAAACCACGTAGACTTATTTTTGAAAATCTCAGACCAACACCCCCCCCCACCCCTCGCAAATTTTTCACCTTTAGATTTTTTTGAAATTCTGAATGGATCGTAGACTTTGGTCAAACCCTGGGGGTGGGTGGAGGGGGTAGTTGTTTGACCAAAGTCTACGATCCATACAAAATTTCAAAAAATGTATTGAGAAAAGTCTACGAGGGGAAGGGGTGTCTCTGAGATTTTCTAATAATGAGTCTACGTGGTTTATGAACAGGCCCTAAGGTAAGTAAGTGTGGATCAGATTGAAACAACTCACATAATGCGGATTCACCAAAGCAAAGTCATCCTTTGATCAGAACGTAGCATAATTCAACAACTTTGATATTTTTGGCCAGCATCGGTGAGAGTGGGAACCACTGTGCGTGAAGACACTACACTTTGGTTTGGGAAAATGATGCTTCACTGGCTCGCTGGCAAGGGCGATGAACTTCTTTTATTTTTTCGTTTGGTTCATAAAGTAAATTTGCGAGGAATTCAAACCAACCTAACCTATCATTCTATCCGCAGACGTCATATAATGTTTATTGCTATCTTTGCTTGCATTTATAATCGCAATATAAGCGGCTCTTGCCGGTAAAAGTTTTTTTATTTTCTGAATGCATTAGAAGATCGCTGCTCTCATGATGAAATGAACCTATATTAGCGTATGGATCGTTTTTAGTACCATTAATTATCGCGATTTATTGAAAACCAGAGACCCGAATGCTCAGGTGAGGGATGTTCTCGTCCCGTAACACATTACTGATTGCATTCATAATCGTACGATAACTTGTTTCTTTTAGCTCCAATATGGATTACATTTGATCTGTTGAGCTATTCCGTTATGCTATTTTTACTTCTAAATTGAAGGTAGGTACTCGAAAATGCAACTGATTTCGTATTGTCTACACTGGAAATTAAATTAATTTTATATTAGGCAATCGAAAGTAAGACCAACGAATCTTTTTGTTGTTTTCTGCAACGAAACTGAGTCGTTTGCAATGGCACACACACAAATGTCAAATATGCGAAACATGTGTTACCACAGGGAGAACATTCGTGCATTCTACGCAAACAATACAAACAGGTACGATTATGTTTTTACAAACAAAAATGAAACTTTTATCTGATGGTAACCTGAATGATCTACTGATTAGGTATATGAACTCAAAATGTAATTCGATAAAAAGCGCAACACCGAGGAGTTGTTCATCGGTATCAATATTTCTGATCTGAGATTTGATCCTGTAATTTTGGGGGCGCTATTATTGGATCCGAGTTTGATGTCACCCGGACATGGTAACTCATGAGAAGATACTTTAATAATGAAGATGAAGTCCCAACTTTCGACTTTTGGAACATCACGTGTTATGTGCAATACCATGCAATTTTGACGATATGTTATCCGCGGACCGTTTTATTAATAAAGTCTCGTTCATATTTGAGCAGAAGGTATACAATATGGCGTAATAAGAGCATTTCATCAGACGATACACAATATGAATGTTTCATTCTATTTACGAGACATTTGTTCTATGTACAAAATCCATGTTTACGAAATAAACGAAAGCGACTTTTCAGTGCACAATAACTGTTCAGCATGTAGTTTAAACGAAATAACCGTGGAATAAAACAGGGAACAGAGATGTGCTTTGGCCACAAGTTGATTTGGTGTTTCTACTGTCTATTTTTCTTGCTCGCTTCCGTCAATTGAAAAGTGATACAATTCTTAGAGTTCTAACGGGATATAACTAAAATATGAGAATTTTTTAAAGGGCCTTAACAAAAACACTTGTTTATGGAAAGGAAAAAACTGATTTTGGTACACTTCTTGATGAATAGCCAAACCACTGGGCTTGAATCATGGTTTGGAAATTCCTCTCTCAGATATGGCAAAACAAAGCATCACCTTGTGCTCAAACTTATGCTTATACTTACATTTCAAGTTCTGAGATGCAGTAGAAATGTTATCAGAATAATATCGATCGTTTCCTGGGATGTGAGTTTTTGATAGAGGGAAGTAGCTTTCATCATCAAAAACAAAAAAATTTCCGGCGTAATTTCGGGTCATCCAGCGGCTATGAGATTTTACGGATGATATCTGTTGCTCTATGTATTCTGGTGCTCTTGATTTCTTGTGGCAGACTATTCCTATTTTCTTCAACGTCTTGCAGCATTAGATTGACTAATCGAATCCTTGTTGTTCAAAGTACTATGAAGCAATCTAAGTCCTTTCTTGTCCCTTATTTTAGCCTACCACTCTTACGAGCTTTCCTGAAGATGCCGAGATACGAAAGATGGTTGAAGCTGGAACATTCTCGGTTTTAAAATGGTTCACAGTGAACTTTTTACCGTGATTTATGTTCGTAAGGTAGAACTGTACAATCCGCTTTCTCAGCAGAGGCCTTTGCGATCCCATCAGGCCTTGGTATTTATAGGTGCATCAAACGAATTAATCATATTGTCTGACTCGGCCAGCTGACGTATGGCCATCGAGGCAACATCCTTGGATTCAGAAAATAGAGAACCTACTGCGAAACCGTCTAATACACCATTGTTGGATCCCTGGTCACAGATACTGCGCAACGAGGAAGCAGATCGTCTTGCAGGTGACGTTGCGATCCCTAGGAAAGACGCTACAAAAGCGTTTAATCAAGCTATCCGTCAGCAGTGGGAAGAATGTTGTGAGCGCAAATGAGAGACGTGAAACCGCAGGAGGTAAAGTCTGAGACAACAAAGTGGTTCGATCAACCAAACTCACTCTGCCGGAAGCATTTAACAGAAGATGACAACGAAAAGCGAATGAAATGGTATCGAAGCTGAGAGCGAGAAAAAGACCAGAAAATTAAGAAGCGGAAAAAGAAGATGTAACAGAAAATGTCAGAGGTGAAACAAACATTGGTCGAGATGCTTTAGAAAAAGCTTAGAACGTAGGAAAATCAAATGAAGTTGAAGATATGAAAGCGAAGATTATAAAGGAGATGAAGGGCATAAATAAACGGCAGCTGATAATGAAGACAGTGAATTCAGATATTTGCAAAGAAAGTGGGAAGAAAGAAGATATTGGAGAATACAGCGAATGAAGAAGATGTAAAAGAATGGAGAAAATACGGCGTAGCATAGAAGAAGTGAATGAAAAAAGGGAGAGAGTGATAGCGAAAAAACGACAATTATTGATAAGATGTAAGCAACATATGAAAGGGATTAACAAACGGGAGCAATTGAGACAAACGATGAAAAGGAAAAAGAGAAGATAATTTAGAGCATCCATTATATGAGAAAAAGTGAATATTAATAGGACTGGAGGTGTAAACAAAAGTGAAGCAAGATGATGAAGAAGTAAAATTAAAAATTGGAAAGTTGGGAAGAACATGAAAATACAGTGAAAATGAATGAATGGTTGAGAAAAATTAGCGAAAAGGAAGAAAATAAGCGCAAGAAGAGAAACGGATGAAGAGAAATGGAAGAAGAGAAGAGGAAGAAGAGAAGCGGAAAAATAAATGGGAAAGATCAGAAATGGAAGAAAATAAACGAAAGAATTGAATAAATGAATTAAAAGAAAAAACGAGGAAAAGGATAAGGGGAGAAGCGGTAGATGAGTAAAGAAAGCAGATAAGGGAAGAAATAAAACGGAAGAGTTAACCGGAAGAGTAGAATTGGAAAAAGACAAGTGGAAGAAGAGAAGCATATGAATAAATGTGGAAGATAAGTAGCGGAAAATACGAAACGAATGAAGATAAGCGTAGGAAGAGAAGCGGAAGACGCATAATGTAAGAAAATAGTGGAAAAACGGATAAGACAAAGCAGTAGAAGAGAAGTAGAAGCAGAGAGATGGAAGAAATTCTTCTAGACGAGAGAAACAGAGAAGATTAAGCGGAAGAAGGGAAGAGATAGAAGAAAAGCGGAAGAAGATAAGTGGAAGAATAGAACCGGAAGAAAACTTATGGAAGAGGAAACGCCGAAAATTAGAGAAACGGTAGAAAATAAGTGGAAAAAGAAAGGTGTAAAAAGAGAAACGGATGAATAGAAATGGAAGAAGAGAAGAAGAAGAAGTAGAAGGAAGAAGATAAGCAGAAGAAAAAGCAGAAGTATTCAAGCTGGAAGATAAGTAGCGGTAGAAAGAAACTAAATAATTGAAGTAACAGAAGAAAAACGAAAAAAAGAAACAGAATAAGAGAAGCGGTGGATCAGAAATGAAAGCAGATAAGATAAAGAAATGAAACGGAAGAAGTTAATCGGAAGAGTAGAATAAGCGTAGGAAGAGAAGCGGAAGACGCAGAACGGAAGAGAAAAGTAGAAAAAAAACGGATAAGACGAAGCAGAAAAAAAGAAATGGTAGCAAAGAAATGGTAGAAAAGAAGTGGACAGAAACGGATAAGATGAAACGGAAGAAGAGAAGAGAAAGAAAAGAAACGGAAGAAGATAAGTGGAAGAATAGAAGCGGAAAGAGGAGAAGCTGAAAAAGAGACATGGAAAAGCGTTAAAATAGAAGCAGAAGAAGATAAAAAATAAAAAAAAAAGTAGAGAGACTAAATGTCTAACCTAAACGGCCATTTTTCGGGAGATCAGAAATTACTCACGTGATTTGAGAGTGAGTAGATTTTCAAAGCCGCTTGCCGATGGTTTGGTGGGTTTCAGTTCGACATCAAAGAACCAATCAGCATGGTCCTCACTTTTTCTAGGAGCGTCCTGTTGAACTGCTCTCAGCCAACGCCGTTCTTGCTGAGGCGTGCAGGCGACGCCAGTTTCCCACCTGGGATATCCTTTGTAGCCGTAAGCAAAATTCTTCTGCATTGTCGTGAGCAATATTCCCTGCCTCGGAGCTGCTGCGAGCCGTTGAGATCCGCATTACCGAACTGGAGCAGTCACCACAGCGCCTCGCATTCCCGAAACTCTCTCGGGAAGACCCCTCCGACTTCCGCTTCAAGAGAGGAAAATCACGGGAACTTGGAGAAACTAGAAGAGCTCAGATAAGTTAGCAGAATTTCTAATACGTTATCAGAACTTCTATAAGGTAAACAGAACTTCTATAAAGTTAACAGATCTTCAAAGGGAATAACAAAAGTTCTGAGAAAGTAAGCAAGTAAAACATTTGAGAAGACAATATATAACTCTCAATGAAGTTAGCAGAGCTTTGGGAAAGTTAACAGAACTTTTTGAGAAGCTAGCAAACCTCTAAACAGACAGAAAGCAGAACTTCGGATTAGTTAGCAAAACTTCCGAAAAATTAGCAGGACTTCTGATAAGTAAATAGACCTAAAACAGCAGAATTTCTGAATATTAGACTTTTTTTTTAATTTTCAGAACTTTTTATAGTTAGCTGAACGTCTTATAGTCAAACGGAACATCTGAGAAGTTAGCAGAACTCCTGAGAAGTTAGCGGAGCTTTGATAGGATTCACAAATTTTCGGAGAAATCAGCAAAACTTATGAAAAATTTGCAAAAAAAAACTTCTGAACAGTTAGCAGAACTTTTGTTAGTTTAGGAAGTTCAATGAACTCCTCTTTGCTCCCTCTGTAAAGTCTTTGGAACTTTTGTGAAGTCAATAGAACTTCTATAGAGTTCTTTAATCATACTTGATAGAACTCCAACTGATTCTTCCTGAGAAGACAGCAGGACTGGGAAAGTTCCATTTAATTTTTTGGAAATTAGTAAATGTAATATTCAAGAAGTTTGTTAAACTTCACTCAAAACTGCAGTGATACTCTGCTTCTTGCTTAAATTCCAGGCTTTGTTGTGGAACTTTTGAGTAGTCTGCCTCAGAATACTCTTAGAGGGCTTCAAATATCATGTGGCTCAGTAGAATTTGTGAATGGTTTAATGGTA